>JAHDVE020008413.1:0-130269 GCA_022606495.2 Halesus radiatus | reverse complement strand
CTGACCGAGGCAGACAGAATTGTCTGCATCAATAACACCCATTCCCACCCCCGGAAAATAGAAAGAAAAAAACCAACTGTCAATATTCCAATTGTGGATTTCGAATCCACATCTTTCCCAATTCCAGATTTTTTGGGGTTTTCCGGTAAATAATTATTTTTTATAACCTTATGAAAGCAGTATTTTAATTTTTTTGTCAAATTTTACATTTACAAGCATATATCACAAATTCTTTTTTTTTTTTGGTTTCTCTATTAGATAACACATGTTTCTTATTTATGATGGCTTTTTAAAAGCAATATTTTTGTTTTATTTAACAATTTTTTATATATTTTACAATATTATTAATCACGCAACATAATGCCTTCGGTAACAACCGATTTCATTTGTCGATTTTGAATCCACATCTTTCTAGTTCAAGATTTTTTGGGATTCTCCGATAAAAAAAAAAACTTTTTTTAGTTACTTGTGAAAACAGTATTTTAATTTTATTATTTAACAGGTTTTTATATTTACACACATTTATCACACACCCAACCTAGCCCATTATAATATATGTTTTAAGGCTTTATAAGGGCACTATTTTATTTTGTTATATTATATAACAGATTTTTATATTTACAAACTTTTATCAAGCACCATAATGCCTTTGTAAAATAACAATAATTGTATAAGAATAACCATAATAATAGTCAATTTTATCTAGTAAACTAATTTGTAAGAAGTAAAAATTATACCAAATAAAAACAAGTCACACGCGAGGAAACAAATTATACGAGGACCATTTAGAGATAATAAATTTGTACTAAAAAATTGCATATTTTATTGTGCACTGAATTATTGGCCTTAAAAAAATTAGATTATCTAAAAAATATAGTCAAACTTTATGTCATAATTTGAACCAAAAAATATATATTTTTATGAATTAATTTTTTAATTATAATAATAATAATAGAATGGTTATAGCTTGGGTATATAATACATAATAGGAATTCTACGCACTGTTAATAACTTTGTTAATTATTATTAATATTTAACACTATAACTTAACCATAATCATGTGATTTACTGTTGGTATAAGGATGAAAGCATTTTTAATTTTGTTATTTAAAAAATATATATATATTACAAGTTATTTTATATTTTGATGTTTTCTCATTATGTGATAAAATAAAAGTTCACCTATGTATGTAGATACTGACCATTTACAGTATATGTATTATGGACAATTTTTTGAGATGTGCTTCTAACTTGTAACAGTTGTAATACCATTGCTATTTTTTTATTTATCTAAACAGGTTATTGCCGAAGAAAAATATTACAAATGTTATTAAAACAAATAATTTTTTTAATTTATTAGAAGATATGTCAACCTGTATACTAAAAAAGCGTCGCTCATAACACAAACAGGTGTATCTCATATTTAGCAACATTCCAGGAGAACCAAAAAAATGTTTTTTTCTTTGTTTACTGGTTTCTTATACATCATTTCATTGCCGGCAAACCGGGTGTTTATTGTCATATAATTTTAAACATTTACTTCACCCGTCTCAGTAGACGATGTCTGTTCTGAGACGTGTAAAAATACATATATTACATGTTTCGCAAATTGGTAAAAAAAAAAGTCATTTAACCTCATTAGCAAAACATGTAATACAATGAATAAGAATCCGCTAAAAACGACTTTATTACTCTCCTGGAATGTTGGTAAATATGAGATACATTTGTGTTGTGGATGACCAATTACTATCTACATACTATATAATATGGGGGAAATATCAAGAACTATGTTACCCAAATTATTTAATTATTTGTTTAATTTTGAGATGTAGTCATGATAATTATTAACTTAGTTTTAAATTCTGTTTATATACACATTATAACAAGTTTTATTTTGTTTTGGTTGTTGTGCTAAAATAAATATATTTAAGGAATATTTAATGTTCCCGCAAAGACGAATATTTAAAAAATATGTATCTAAAAGACGAACGTAGTCATGAAAAAATATTTTATATATTAGTTTTTATTGTTATTTTTTTTTTTAATGAAAAAGTTTTCATTAAACATGGTTGCCGGTTCTGATTGAAAGGAGTTTATAAAAAAAATATGTATTATATTATATTATATGTATTCTTCTTTAAGTAGAATAAATATTTTAATGCATATGAAAAATACATGCTATGGTATCTTATGATATCTTTTTTTGCTTACTTTTACAATATTTTATCATTGGTTTGTTTTGTCACCAATATCGTTTACAACCAATATGGTTAAAATGAACCCCCATTTGCAGTGGCGAGTATTGCTCTGTGACCAAAGGTAGGATGTTTGCAGTTTTTCAAGATCGTGCGTGAATTGTGCACTGAATATTAGAAAATAACTATTTTATTATCATCTTCCGTTGATTGTTAAGGCCAACTGAATAAATGAGCGTACAAGTTTCTCACTAAATTTAACGAAAAACACACTTTGATTTCTGTAATTCATATTTATGGTTCTATTTTCTTAGGGTAGGCACAGTTTTTCAGCCTTTATGGACTGCACGCTACTGACCATTTGTATGTATATAATATATGTATGTATATTTATTTCGCAGATAGCTACAGAAATTATTTTATTTTGTTTCATGTTAATATTTCAATGAAGGGCACAGGGGAATAAAGTAGTAATATAATTTTTTGAATTCACAGCATATATTAGAAGGAAAAAAATAGTTCTAATAATAAAGATGAGTATATACATTCCTTGTTCTTAACTAAACCGATTTTTTTTATAAAACGTTTTGACCAACTTTTCATAATAGATTTTGACAGGTTTGCGTAATGTTCAAAATCTGGCGTTCGTTTTTCGGTTTTGCATAATTTTGAATAAACTTCGTTATTTTCCTGTACCCTTCATATAGATACTCGTATATACAATTTTTTTTTTTTTCATATTATTTGCTTTGTACTACCGTACTGTGAGAGAATATTGTACTTAATGTTACATTTGGTAGCTTTTATGCTGATTATTTTTTCAATAAAACTATTAAAAAATTATTATTGTAGAGTTCGTTTCATTTTATATAATAATATTGTGTTCAATGGTACTCTATAATTATTATTTGTATTTTGGTAATAATTATTAGTTTCACTATTGTAGAAAGAAAAAATGTAAAAAAAATAGATGTAACACAAATAATCTTATTTATCTGAATGAATGTTTATATTTTATAAAATAAAACAATAACTTTGTTTACATCACTTTTATTTATACTTTTGCCGACGGGGTTTCGCTACTACCGTAGCTTCTTCAGGGCAGTATACTACTAAACTATGAACTAAGATACACATGTGTTATAGATTGATAAAAACAGGCGAGTGAAGGGCCAAGGGTGGGAGATCAGCAGGTACCTGACCGGGAAGGGCGTGTACTTTGTTTATTGGGAATAATTTAAGAGTTGGACTCTTATTTAAATTTATTTGATTATTTATGAGTATACTATTAGTGTTTTTGGCTTTCCTTATTTCTAACGCTTCTAAGTTATCTAGTCGAATGCCTATTCCATTTTTATGCATTAAACTAGTGCCTGTATTTTTATTGAATGTGTGGTCTGTTTCTAAGAGGCGGTTAGCAAATTCCGAGAACCCATTATTATTGAGACATCTGAATGTTTATATATTTTTTTGGAATATATAATATACCCGAAAATATATTTTTTTTTAGTTTTTAAATCATTTTCTGCAACAAATTTATATTCATAAAAGTGCCAACAATTTTTTTTTTTTTCTTGATATATATATATATATTTTTTTAAAGTCGTTTATTTTTATACATTTTCTCTTTGAATGCTCGGGGGATTCAACATGTGGTAAGTATTTAAAAAATAAAATATGGTTTTTATAATGATAACTAGTTTTATGTATACTTTTTAGGTGTTTACTTTACCACCTCAAGATCAGGAAATCCAGTTCTGAACGTGGGTCTGTTCTCATTTGCCAAGAGCAAAGAAAGAAGTGATGGTCTCGTCACCTGGCGATGTATCTACCAAAAGCATCGCAGATGTAAAGCGACGGCCCTCACGAAAGAAGAACAATTGCTTTTTGTGAAAAATGTACACTCCTGTAAAATAGTATAGAAAATGAAATGACTTTAAAAAATGAAAAACTCTTGTAAATTAGAATGACTATCTTATTTTGAATAGTTATATCCATTGATAATATTGCCACCTAATTAGTGAATTAGTCCATTTCGGCAACTTTACAGGAGAGACAAATAACTGTTGATTTCTTAAATTAATATAATTTTTGAAATTGTGAGATACGCTTTGGATCTACTTTACACACATAATAAATGTTTTTTTCATAAAATAAAAAAAAAGTTATATTACAATTTTAATTTGGACTGCTTTTGTTTAAAGTTAAAGTGTTAAGAATTTTACGATTCAATTATAAGCTTATAAAATACAAATAAATAAAAAATTCAACCATACCACCACCCTAACGTAAATATTTGATTAAATATTTTTTATTGATTGCATTTTATTATTTATTATGACTTTTTTTTATACGGTTTTTGCTACCTTATTATAATTATCACACGGATATGAGGTTTTCATAGTAATATTTATTTATACAGACATTATTTCGCTACTTTAAAAAAAATCATTACTCGTCATCGAGGCGCCACATCCATTCGCTTCCAATCCTTAGTCCTCCCCGTTCTGCTTCAATCCTCTCCCCGCAGTATTTTCATCTTTCCCTGGTCAGCTTCTGGGTCGCTGCCACTGGGTCATAATTTTTCAAATCATTAACTTTTAGTGGGCCGACATTACCCATCGGATATGCAAAATTTGTATCCGTTGAACTCTGGCGTTTCCGATCGGCAATGTCAAAACATACTTTCTTTTCGTGGGATTTTGTACATTAAAGTTACTTATTCGAAGTATGTATTGTGATTTATAGTAATTCTAAATATATTTCTTAGGTATTACTGAAAATCTTTTCTTTGTACATGTATTTGTAACGAAATAATACATTTCCATATTAATAATTATTTTTGTGTTTAATTCATAGAACTCCATTTAATTTTATTTTTTAAAATTTAATTTAATAATGTTATTATTAAGTTCTGCAAGTATTTTAGTTTTTTGTTTATTATTGTGACAGCTGTTTCGGCGTACAATGCCATTTTCAAACTATGATTAGGCTAAATTGCGATGATTTATTTTAATTATTTTTTTTTCTATAATATTAATTACATACAATGGGAACTTATACCCGCTAAGCCACTGCAATTAGCTTGTCAGCAGGAGTTTAATTCGACAATATTATGTAATACAACAATAAATAACAATCATCAAACAAATGTAGCGCAATAATAGAACAATATAGGTGCATGCCTGTTGTGATCAATGTACACAAGTTGAAATTTAAAAAAAAATAATATATGAAAAGAGCATAACAGTTTTGTTATATAGATACTAGACTCCAATTACATTATATCGATTTAAATAATATTATAAAAATATCAGCAAGTATTAAACAAATTGATAAATAAACATAAAAAAACAGTACTACAGTTTTGTTACAGTGAAGATAGACTTAATATGATAGTAGCACTTAAATAATTTTAATAATTATATGATTTTATTTACTCCCACTCAATTTTAATTTGGATGGTGTTTAAAATGATTTATTTTCGGTAACACCGATTTAGTTACAAAAATATTTAAAGATTCTCTACTCTGTGAGGTACGTTATCTAGTAAGACCTTACAATTTTCAAAAAACATAATTTTTCAAGAAACTACTTATTAAGAAAATACACTCAGCTGGTGCACGGCTGGCCGCGCGCAAATGTACCACGGGGCATACTACGGAAGTATTAGATCACGGGAGCTCGGCGTTCCAAAGGTTAATACTGTTTCATATTTTGTATCCGGGACTTAATCTATTCCTAATTAATGATGCTCCCTGTTTCCAGTGATGTACATCCCCATAAAGGGTGGGCGGCGTCTCCTCATGGTAAACGGATACACCTTCTGCCGCAGGGGTTTGAAAACCGACGGCTCCACGCGGTGGCAGTGCTCCTCGCACCAGAGGACCCACTGCAAAGGATTCGCCTTTACCAAGGACGAAGTGGTTGTAAACCACTGCATGTATCATAACCACAATCCACCAAATTACTTCCGGACTTCGGATGGGACATTTATCAAAACCAGCGTGTAATTCATCGACTGTTCTAGTGTGGCCATAGATAATAGAATAAAGTAGAGATATGGTATTAAAGCGTGCTGAATGTCGCTGAGCTACTACTGAACTTCACGGACAAAAAAGTGGCGGAGTCAATCAAAGTGCTAATAATGGTTCATGGCATATCTCCCTTGTTTCCGTTATGTATGAGTGGGCTCGTGCTGGATGACTAGCAGATGACAATATGAAGGGAAAGCGTCCTTGGGTGGTCGCACAAATACTAGAATGAGAGACGACCTGGAAAGAACTGCGGGTTTCGGATGTGTAAGAATCACCAAGAATCGGAAAATGGGGTTGAGGGAGACTAAAATATCGAAATTTGGATGCCAGAAATGTAATCAAGAAGAAACCCGGCTTTGCCCGAGTTTTAATACCACCTTTGTTTTTGTTTTCTTTATTGAACGATTGAAAAATATATAACAAATAATATTGCTTTATTTCTTATGTTTTTACTGTTAAATGAATATTTCAACATCGTTGCAAGCTAAAAAGAAATAAGCCCGGGATTTCCGTGTACTCGGAAATGTTGCTGGTTTTATAACGAATTTAGCATATAATACGTATACAGGTGTATCAGCACGTACTTGAAAAGCATTTACCAGTGATTCCTGAGGCTATTTTGAGTAAAACATGTAAATTAAATTTTTGTCGCCGTTAAAAAAACAAAAAATTGTTTCGTTGACCTAGAAATTTCATTTAAAAAGGCAAGGTGTCTATGGACGTTCTATGTACAGATCGATGCACTTAACTTTGCAGTCGGCGATGTCGCTAGTGAAGATTTTGTGGATATGACAAATCCTTAGATAAAAAAAAAAACAATTTCTTCGTTAGTTCCTCCTTTGGCCGCCTGCAAAACCTGTGTCAAGCTGTAACAGGTCGATCACACTACTGGATTTACGGAGAATCTGTATTGTTTTCTTCTTTCGTGGACTTCTATGGATAACTCACCGATCACTGTTTCGTTCGCCATAACACGGACATCTCTAGCATGGCGGGCGACAAAATACTCTAAAAATTGTTCAACAACCTTATTTACCTGCAATAAAAAAATAAAATATAGCCAATAACCGTGGCCAAGCAGGCTTCTCATAATTGGCTGCATTTTAACTAGAAATAGGTACCGTATTATTATTTACAAGGAGTAAGAGAATTTCGATTATTGTGAATCATCTATTATGGATAGAATCTGTACTGTTCATTCATAATATCAATGTACTGTAGATAGCTCTACCTATGAAATATATTTTCCCGTTTTTTTAATGACTTGCCACAATTTATTTTCCTCTTTTTTGTTCTATTCACATTGCATGTCAAAAGACTCCAAAATCCCGCTTCCAAGAATTATCTCTCGGTTTCTATTTAATTATTATCATTTAACGGTCCGGTGGTGTATAATACACAACGAGCGATTTCAGTTGTCCGGGTCCAAATGCCGTGTTTCACACGCTGAAGGCCATACGCGCTTTGAACGCATTTTTTATGTCTAGACCCTAAACAATGTTGTTCAATTACCAATAACTTGATGCTGAAGATCAGTCATTACTATGATTATCCAATTAAATTCCCAGAAATGGGGAACGGTAGGTTTTCCCTTATTTGCTAATATTTCAAAAATCGTTCAACTAATCAGTTGTAACCCCCGTCCAACCGACCGTGACTGCTTTTGAATGTGTTAACACGGTAACCACATTATTATACTTCGACAGGGACTATTATACAAGTTTTTGTACAACTTGCTTACAATAATTATTGTGGCGACTTTTGACATATTAATACGAAAGAGCTAATTTCAGGTGAAGACAATAAACGCTTGAATGGAAAGTTGCATATCATTGAACAAAATCCTAGGAAAAAACGTAAGGATTGCGCAGTATGTTCTGATCGCAAAACTCCTGGTGGCAGAAAGGAATCTTCACTAGTTTGTACTACCTGTGACAATAAACCAGCACTTCACATGGGAGCTTGCTTTATGAAGTATCATACATTGAAAATTTTTAAATAAATATTTTTATTAAATTGTTCACTTGCGAACTGGGGGTTGCTATTATGATTAAAAGACTTTAATTAGAGATGAATATTATGCTATATTATATTTCTATTTTTATAAATACATGATATAATTGGTTATTTGAGTCCGTTCATATTTCTATAACATATCGTGAGTATACAACGAAAAGTGGCCATTGTAGTCATTGCTTTTTGTCAGGTTGAGATTGAGGATTTTTTCATAGATGCAGGCTGATTGTTTCGCAGGTTAGGATTTAAAAAATAATAATAATATTTTGTTTCATACACGTAAAGAATATTTTGACTTACGAAATAGTGAGTTTGGGTAAAGGACTCCAGCATCAGTCTGTCAACGGACAGGGATCTTGACTTTGCCACTTTTCGTTGCACGCTCACGATATATTTTCTTTTGTTTTTATGTTAAGTTTTTAGTATAACTCATTTACATAGTTACATCATGCGTGATTTATTACATTATTGTGCGACTATTTTTATAATATCTGTAATTATTGTCTCAAATTCCGTTATCACTTATGCATCGCAATTATTTATGTTTTTTTTTTCTTGCAGTAGCTTAGCACGATATAAAAAATAATCTAATAAACGGTAATTAAGAACTGTCTCCTTCTGTATGTATTTTTTCATAGTCACCCTATTACTTGTAGATTATCACCTAATCAAAGCAACAACTGTCGACTGATACTGGGTGAACAAAAGATTACTTTCAAACGGGGAAAAGTTGTTTTCCGTGAGTAGGAAACACATCTCTGTTGGTAAGTTTTGATTTTTTCAAAAAATTTACTCTCTGCAAAAGATAAAATGTTTTTTTTTTAACGAATTTTATGTTTTAAAATCACATGTTTTTAAAAATTATTTTAGTTGATCCTCTACATGTAATATCTGCGCCGTTCAACAACAGCAATTATCACTTCCCCGAATTTTGTCAAAAGGGGAGTGATGGGAAAACTAAAAGAAGAAGATGCAAATATTGTTCAATCACAAACAGAAAAAGAAAGGACACCATCTATCAGTGCCCTCAATGTGAGGAAATTCCCGGATTGTGTTTGATACCATGTTTTAGATTATTTCACAAAATGTAATATTGAGTTTATGCATGGATCTTGGATCGTAAATTCTATGATCTGAGGAATGAACAGTCTCTCGTATCTAGGATGAACGAATCATGTGTGGAGAATGAGTTAATCATGAATGTAAGTCATGGTGTTTGAAAAAGAGAGTACGAAAACAGTGTGCAATATAGTTGTGAATGATGAATACTTCGAGCAGGTGGATGTGTTTGTGTATATCTGAAGTATGTTTACGAAAGATGGAAAGGCTGATAGCGATATTGAAAGAAGGGTAAATGCAGGAAAATCGATAAATGGAGGACTGAAAGTGGTTGGCGTTGGCAAAATTGTCCAAAGAAGCGAAGCTAGCAGTCCATAGTGGAATGCTGATACCAACTTGATGTATGGCAGTGAGATATGGAAACGGCAGAGGAAGGATGAAAGTAGACTGAATGCTGCAGGAATGAGATCCCTGAGGCGTATGTGTTGTAAAACCATATATGACTGTTTCAAAAATGTTGAGATTTTGTTGGTTTGGGCGTGTAGAACGGATGAACGAAGAAAGGAGTGTGAGGAGAATATTTGACGTGAATATGAATGGTAGAAGCCGGGGACGCCCGAGGAAGACACGGCACGGTCAAGTGAACCAAATACTTGAGTCGGGCTATGTCAAAGAGTCAGAATAACAAAAGAGTATGTATGAATGAAGCAACGAGTGTGTGCTAAAACTGACCTTGTTTGGAGGTCCCTCCTCTGCAGGGAACCGGCGTGATGGTTAGTTAGAGTTTACGAATTTGTTTTCAAATTTTATATGCACGTAGGTAATAAATTAATTCATTTTTAGTTTTTTAATAATTAAGTTCGAATAGCAAAACACTGGTAAAAGTTACCTTAAAACACGGTTTAAATACTACATGAAAAATGACGACGGTTCAAACCACTAGGCTTTAGTGTTCAGTGAATTTCCATTATGGATGTTAATGTAGAACACTGGAATGGTAAAACCTATAAATGTGATACACCCTATACCGATTTGAAATAAAACTGTTTTAAGTATTTGCTCAATCATTTTCAACTCCTTGTCCAATGAAATTGATCATTTGCTCAAGAAAGAATTTCTGTTTTTGAAAATGTTTGATCAATTTCACTCAAAGTAAGGAAAAACCTTACTTTGGGCGCACGGACACGCCCACAACACACTTCTATCGGTTTATCTCTTCAGTGACGTAATCCAATGACATAATCTGTGTTTGAAAGAAATTCAGACGCAATTTATTTTACCCTTCCCTTACGGTGCAAAAAAATACCTCGAGTTCCGGTTCTGTACACTCAGTGTACATATTGCACATTTAGAATTTGGTATTTTTAAAGTTGGAATAAAAAATAATAGTTTACGCTTATTACTTATGTAAATCATTTTATTAATAACACATAAGTTAAATATTGTGTATAAGTGGTGAAAACGAGGAAAAAACATCGGAATCCCAAGAAACGCGTGATACGTCCTTTACAGGCTGCAAACTGGCGGCTACTATTGTCGACCGCGCATCGTGGCATGGCGAACGAAACCCTGCACCCCTCTCGCCCGCCACCGCACCACTCTGCAAGTTCTTATATTTTCCGTAAAGCTAAATAAGTGTTCTTCATAATAAAAAAATATATTATATGAAGCATTCCTGTAAATTAGCAATTTCACCAATAACTTCACGCCAGTGAAGTTTACTAATTTATTATTTCTTTATGAATTTAGAAAGAAAAAATTTTCAGTAATAGCTCAGAAATTTATTTGAAATATCACTATACGCACTTCGAATCAGTAACTACGAACATTTTTGAAGGCACAAATTCCCACGGAAAGAAGGTATGTTTTGACATTGCCGATCGGAAACGCCGGCGTTTACGGTATACAAAATTTGCGAATCCGATGGGTAATGTCGGCGCACTAAAAGTTAAGAAGTTTATTTTTTTGTCCCCCGGAGATAGACATTTTTAAAATGCCCCGACAGGTTTTTCTTATTTAAGAAGTATTTTTCGTGTATTTTGTAAATCCGTATAAGCGGGTTTCACTGTATATTATAAATTTAACGTGTATTTTTATAATCTGCTATTTATGTTCAAACATAAATATTGATGCAAAAGTGAAATACATTGGAATGCCTCATTATTTTTATTATTATTTTCAGTTCGTTTCATTCCACTGCTGAATGGAAATTCAACTTCGATAGTTGGTGGCTTCTCGTTTTGGCGGCACTCCGTGATGCCTGACGGACTCACGAGGTGGATGTGCTCTTCCTACGGGAAGTTGAGTTGCAAGGCCTACACCCTGACTGACGATGATGCCTTGGTGTTCCACTCTAATGACCATAATCATCCCAAAGACGCTACTAGAATTGTGTAAATGCATTTAAACAAGCAGCAGAATATTGAAAAAAGTGAACAAATTCACAACAAGCCTGACCTAACCGAATATTTTATCACATTCTGTCTTGTCACTATCTGTTTTATCTGGTAGAACAAAAACTGTAAGCTGTGCAAATGGAGCATTGAAGAAAAGTGAAGAAAAATAATAATCAAACAAACCTTTCCTAATCTAGCCAATTGTCATGTTCTGTTTTTTCACTGTTCTGTTTTATCCGGTTACCGTAGATATTATTATTCATATTATATTATTGTTATATTATTTGATAACCCCCCACTTAATGGAAAAAAAGAATAGGTTCTGTTTCATTTTTTATATTAATTAAATATTTGTATTAATTATAAACTGTCTTGTTTTGAAAATTGAAATATTTACGCAGATGTTTACGAAAAATCGTAAAAGAAGCCACGTTTTCTAAGATGTCAGCATCCTGTTCTTGTTTTGTTAATCACAAATCTTAGGAACATATCTGCCAAACTATCACACTTGTTTCCAGCTCCAATACTCCATTTTTCACCAGAATATTACTCTATTTTTTTCTCGGTTGTTGTTAAATTTTGCTACTGTTCAAATTTCTAATAATGTCAAATATCAAATTACACGCCAATAAACATTATTCTACCAAAATTATAGTTTTTGTTTTATTTATCGACCAGAGAGAAATACTTTGATGGTGCTTAGGAATACTCGTAACCCGATAACTGAATTTTTCGATAATTTTTAAGTGTAAAAATACCATTACTGATCCATTTATTTTCGATTGGTAAAATCCTGATATCTGTATTTAATTTGAAAATGTCCTGAACACCATGTGATGATATGTGAACAATCATAACGGTTAGTTTGATCACCATATTAACCTACCGTTTTGCACTTATCAGGTTATTCACAAACACCACCAACTTATATTGAAAACTTACTTTGATTTAATTGGTATTGTTTTATTGTTCGGTAAACCCATTTAAAAAAACTTCGCTTACATAAAAAATATTTAGTTCGTTGTAGAACGTTAAGATCCCACCTGCAGAACATGTAGCCACCATTAACACCGGTAAGTACCTAATAATAACTGTAACCTTTTTTCAACAAATATTTTATATAATTCGTTATGTTTTTTTTATAGCATACTTCATGCAGCATTTAAACCATGCATTTTTCAACGGCGGTCACTTTCCCGAGAGATCGACCTACCGAAGATGCAGGTACTGCAGCATCTCCGGCAAACAAAAGCGCAGCGATATTGCTTGCAGCAATTGTCATGTGGCGCTCTGTGTGGCGTGCTTTATTCCCTACCACGCGTCTGTCGCAGAGTCCCAAAGAATCTTCAAAAAACAATAGTTAATTCAATGCTATTTGAAACTTCAGTGAAACCTCGATATAACGTGTTTCATGCATATAATATGTAACTATATATATATATACGAGGTGTGTTCAAAAGAAAAGGTGAATTTTGAATTTTCGCGGGCTGTGTACATTCGATTATCGATTTTTTTTTGTTATGTTGATACACATATGTTTATCACATGTTAGCATTATCAGCCATTTTGGATCAGTGGTTTGTTTTTGACAACTGGAAAGTTTAGTCACGTTTTGTTTTTTCTTCGATTTTTTACTAAAAAAAATTTTTGTAAAAAATTGAAAAACATAGATTTTTTTGGATTTTTTGAAGAAATGCTGATAAGGACATAGAAAACAAAGCAAATCTAAAATTTCACTTCAATCGGACTGATGATGCCCCAGAAAACGGCTCTCAAGTTCCGACCAAAACTAGGAAATTCCTCCATAGGATTAACAATTTTTTTCTAAAAAGAATATCCTTTTTTTTGAAGAAATGCTGATGAGGACATAGAAAATAAAGCGAATCTAAAATTTCACTTCAATCGGACTAATGATGCCTCAGAAAAAGAACCTAAATAAAAAATCGAAGAACACCCAAAAACGTGATTAACCTTTCCAGTTGTCAAAAACAAACCACTGATCCAAAATGGCTGATAATGCTAACATATGATAAACATATGTGTACCAACATAACAATCGAAAATCGATAATCGAATGTACACAGCCCGCGAAAATTGAAAATTCACCTTTTCTTTTGAACACACCTCGTATAATGTATGTGAATTGCTTAATTCCCAACCATACAGGTCCACCGGGCGTAAAAATCCTCGAATGGACCTAACACACAATGGATAATTGAATAATACGCGTAACGTGTGCTTGTTGCATATTTTTACTTATTTTATTAATTGATGCACACCAAACTCTGCGTTATACTCGTATACCGCCATTTCCGACAGATATTGTGGCAAAAATGCTTTATTTACTTCTAGTCTCGTTGCCAAAAGAAGAAGGTGTGTGATATTTATTAGTTTTGTTCGTCTTAAGGTGTAGAAATGACAATACTTTAATCATTTTTAGATTGCATGTTTGAGGAATTTATTACATAGAATAAACCAAGTGACCGGATTAATTATGTCTTTGTCAACGGGAAAATACCTCCCATGTTTCATGGCGGAACTAAAAAATGATTTTTGAAAATTACGGATTGTTTTTTAAACAAAAAATACGCCCTGTACATGGTTTTATAGATGCAAGATTATATGTTCACAAATAAAAACCCTAAAATTTGAAGTACAAATAACACTTTTAGCGATTTAAAAAATGTGAACAATTTTTTTAGTGAACCATATGGGAGGTATTTTCCCGGTGACGACGATGTTTTGTTGTTTTTAAAATGACACCTTGATATAACGTTTTAGCCACTTTACTTTCAATATAAATATGCCATTTTAAGAATGACGCATAATATAAACCCGTTCATTTTATTTGTATATTATTATTATTATTTATGTAATTTATATAAATGCGCACACTATTAATTTGTATGATTTTGACGACAATGAATTTTCTCTGATAGCTACATACTTGTATATCGTGGTAGGTAGTAGTGGCGGCTCGTGACTTGAGTGAGCTAGAGTGCTAATATTGAAAAATACGACGTTATTGATGTTGTTGAAGCCGAAAATGATTTTTATTTTTTTTTTCAAAATTTCAAATTTTTGTATGAATATTTAGATGGTAGGTAGGACAATTTTGAAAAAAATAAAAATAATTTTCGGCTTCAACAACATCAATATCGTCGTATTTTTCAATCTTAGCACTCTAGCTCACTCAAAAGTCACCAGCCGCCACTGGACTAGGTACATCTGATGGGACAAACATAGATTATTTTTTTATATATATAGGTTGTTTTCTGTTATTATCATATTCATTTTATTATATTGTATCACGACCATTGTTTTAATTGACGGTGTTATTTTTTTGCATGTGAAAATAAACGACATTCAATTTTTAAAAGGGATTTTTATTGTCTTTGTTTCCAAAAAACTTATACTGAACCAAATACTCTTTAATGACAATGCGCGCAGCTCCTGACATTTGATGGCAAGATGCTACACTAGCACCCTTAGCGGCGTGCGTTCGCGGATTTGGTTTTGTTCATACATTTTAATAGATTATCTGTGAAATATCTTCTTAACAAATTATAGAAATCGAAAATTCATAAAATAAGTATTTGATAATCTGCTCACAAATGAAAAAAATAATATTAAAGAGGCTATTATGTTCGTACTATAACAGTTATAAGCATTGACGCTACAGTTCGCGCTCGGGCTTAGAAAGGAAATACATTACTTTTCCAAAAATGTCCAGAAAGACACTTGTAATTTACAACTCTATTATTGCTCCACATTTTAACTACTTTTCAACGATACTTTTCTCGTGTAACGACAGAGAACAGAACCAATTACAAATTCTCCAAAATAGAGCAATGAGAATAATATTAAAACGAAATAGATATTCAAAAGTAGTTAAAATGTCAGAGGAATTAAATTGGCTAACAGTAAAACAAACATTGAACGTATTGATTTTTATACATAAAATCAGAAACAACTTATTACCAACATATTTCTCCAACTACATTATTTACAGCATGGACATTCACAGACATAATACAAGAACGTGTAAGGAAATTAAACTACCGAAAAAAAAGCAAGGTCAATACGCAAAATAGTATATTTTATAAAGGGGTGAAATGCTATAATGCTCTGTCGGACCCAATCAAAATTGCACCAATTAATAAGTTTAAAATAGATTGTAAAAACGACATTAAGTTAAGCAAGAAAAAATCCATTAGTTTTTAAATTATCATTATCTATATGTAATAGTGTAAGAGCTATAATTAGTTATTTTGTAAACTTAAATGTACAAATAACTAAAATAAAAACAAAATAAAAACTTGTATAATAAATGGTGAGAAAAAAAAGGTGATCAATAAAATTTCAAAAAAATGTATTCAATAATAATTTGTTAAGACCCTGCTATACTTTGGTTTTCACAGCCACAACACAAAATTACACACTTTTGCAAAACCGAGTACAGGCCTTCCAATGCGTTTAAAAAAAAGGTTTTTGTTTAATTCGTAGAACTCCATTGAATATATTTTCTTAATTTAATGTAAATCAAATTTAATACTGTAATTATTAAGCTGTGCAAGTGTTTTTGTTTTTTATTATTGGGACAGCTGTTTCGGCGTTTTTTTTCTCTGAAAGGTCAACGATTATTGAGTTAACCACAAATGCAAGGGGTACAAAATATCCCCGCAGGAATTGTAAAAGCCACAATATTGCATATATTTAAATAAAATTCTTCTTCGGACGTTTTTTTGGGGACTAATACCCTACCGGTAGCACCCCCTGATCCATTTCTGGGTACGCCACTGATCACACAACATTTTCTGCTTAGTTAGAGTAGGAGCAATTTAAGTCAGGTTATTCGTAATACGGTCAGGTTTGTCTTTCTTTACATTAAAAAGGATGATCTGACACATAACTGAAATAATGTTTTAATATTCTTTTCCAGAAATCATCTATGGACCAATTAATCCACACCACCAACTAAAGAAATCGATAAGGGGCGAAAGGCTTATCAAAAGATCCATGAAATACAAAGATTGTTCGAAATGCATCAGACTCTGTAGTGTGAACTTCAGCGAATTCGACAGGCAAGCAGTGTTCGATAGCTTCTGGTCAATAGCCGACATAGAAATGCAAAGATTCTACTTGAGCTCATTGGTGGAGAGGGTGGACAAAGTTAACACAGCGAGTGCGTCTATGCCTTCCAGAAGAACTAAAACTCATAAATACTACATGACTAAAAATGCTAAACTGAGTGGAGTGAAGCATCAAGTGTGTCAAGGCTTCTTCCTCGCAACTTTGGACATATCCGAGTGGTTTGTCCGAACTGCTGTACTGAGAAAAAGTCGTAAATATAAAAAATTTACGTAATTTTTACGATGTGATAATGGTATACTAATATTTATTTATTTTATTTGAAGCATTTTACCGTACCACCTGTTAGAATTGTTGGAATATCCTCAGAAAATTTATTTTGTATATAGTAGGCATAAAAGTAGCAATTGTCTGAAGTCAGTGGATGTCCCTAAATTAGTATATGGTAAAGATGAAGGGAGTGTTGGAGGTGGGAGGGGGAGATTGGGAGGTATCTGGGCCTGATTCCGGTTCTTTTTAAGGATAAAGCATTGTCCTCATCCTTAGGGGTAAAGACATTTTGCTTAACTGCGATTCCGATTACATGTCAATGACAATACGTTTTTAAAGGAATTTGTGGTTTAATTATCACAGTATTATTAAAAATTGTAGAGAACCGGAACCGTAGTTATGCAAAAAGTTTTTAAGCCTAAGGATAAGGATGCCTTATCCTTTGAAAGAACTGGAATCAGGCCCCTGGTCACTAAATATAGATAGCTATAGCGATTTCAATCAACGTTTCGTTTCCTTTATTTAGCTACCGAGACCCTTACCGATTTGCCACGCAGGCCGTAAAATTCAGATCAGTTCCAATCATTAATAAACTGTAACGGATATCTGAATCTGTAGGGGAAAAGGAAGGATACGTTTAAAAAATATACTGCCGCACAGCCAGTTGAACTATGGCATCTCCAATACGGGGGTGTTGTGAGGGTCAATAAGATGGGGAGGAGGAGATGGTAGTAGGTAGGGAGCTTGAAAAGTAAATGCAAAATTGTACTAAACTGTATTATATACATTATTATGTGCTATGACCTATCTATGGCACACGACATTGCCCTACGTACCTACTTTGAAAAAAGATTTTATTCTTCACATTTAATTTGTATTTTTGAATGCGCTTCTGTATTTCTTATTTCTTCCCGCAAATGCTGTTACCACCCTTTGGTATGCCGAGCGCCCACGATCGAATACTTCTGTAGTGTGCAGAGGGTAAATTTGCTCGCGGCCTATTTACGTAATAACTTACCTGTTTTTTTCGAAATAATGTTGCTTGTAAATTGTACCGTCTTACCAGATAATTTGTTTATAAGTTTATAAAAATTGTATATGTATATAAGAGAATTTTTGGCATTGCTTATCGGATACGCCGGCGTTCAATGGATACCAGTTTTACGTATCCGAAGGGTAACATCAGTTCACTAAAAATGAATGCATAATATTGCATTCTAATAGCATGTGTGTTTTTTTTTAATAATAGTTATATATTTGTTGAAAACATTATTAGATTTAAAATATATTTGTTTAATACTATGTGGGGTTCTTCACCATAAGCCATGTTTAAAAAATCATTTAAAAAGGTTATGCGTAGGACATTTTAAAAATAATTTATTACCATATAAATATACGTAATATATTTCATATATATGTAAAATGAGAAATATTGTGATAAAATGGAAATATGTACTTGCATACGCCATATTTATGATTAATTGTAAAATGTACGAAAAGGTTCTATCGTCAGTTATAATAATATATTTTATCAAATAAAAGAAGTCTATAAATTTTTGTGTTTTATTAATTTCTTCGTGTTTGTTCAAAATGCTGAAACCGAGGTCCAGAACTACAATGCAACAAAGATTTCTCAACGGTGGCGGGGGAATCTCGCGATCTTTGGCCCCTTGTGTAGTGAGTGGTCTTTATTCAAAAACATAAACGCTTTGTTCTTGCTCCTGCCATAGCCTGCTTATTGGAATACTCTTTTTGTAATAAAAAAAATGCTATGTAAATGAGAAAATGTCGTTAAAATATGTAAAAAAATTGGGTTTCTTTGCTTATCCGGTTTTGTTCAAATGTTATAAGAATAATCTGAAGGAATGTTGTTTTCTCCTTTCCTGAAAGCTTTTGTATATACTTTTTATGTTTTGGACCCATCGATATTCTCGAAAACAGTAGAAATATGATAATATCTCCGACTCCTGACATTTCCCATACACTGAGATGGCAACATGCTGTACTAGCGCCTCTAGTGGCCCGCGTTGGTGGAATTTGGTATTTTCCGTATATTTTAATATGCAAAATTTAACTTTTTTTTAAAATTTAACAAATTATTGAAATCGAAAATTCACGAAATAAATATTTCGTAATCTGCATATCACTTTACTGTTTTTTTGATCATAAATGAAAAAAATATTAACGAGGCTATCATGTTTGTACTAATAGTTGCAACCCTCGCCGCTCGATGCTCGATGCTCACACTCGTTTTGGTGGTTTAGAAAGGAAATTAAATACTTATTTAATAAATTGTGAGAAATATTATTTATTTTCGTATTTTTAGATTTATTTTACCTCGATAAATCACAATTATTATCATTAATTTTTATTTATATACTCTTTAATGAGGACATTTAAATATGTATATCCATTTAAAGCACATATAAATAAAATGAAAAACGATAAGCATTGTGATATGTTATGCTATATATTTCACTGAAAATCTATTAAAATATATGAAAAAAAAAACAATTCGTACAACTGAGGGCGGTAAGTATAGCATGTTGCCACCAAACGTCAGTAGCCGGAGATATTGTCATGTTTCTAATGTATTTGATATTATATTAGATGCTTGTGGAGACCCGTGGAAAATAACAGGATATTTTAATTGTAGGATTTGTGAAGCTTAAAGTTTGCACCAAAAATAAAGTATGTACGAAAATAAAATAAATAAAAAATTTAGTATTCAAAAACAAAAATAAACAATTAAATAATAATTGATAAAATAAAGTTCTTAAAAACTTAAGACAAGATTTTTGTGCATCGCGCAAAGGGTAACAATTATTATTTATATAAAAAATAATTATTAATCTAAAACACTCATCCAAATTGAAAAAACCTTCCGAGCAAAGATAAATGTCGCCGGCAGGACTCGAACCCGCACCCTTCTAATGTCCGGTTAGATGCTCTACCGTTGAGCTACGTCGGCTTATCGCAAACCCGCCAAGTTAATCAATATATACTAGTGTTTCCATTTAATAATTACTGTTTTTTATTATATTTTCACCTGTAAACAACCAACTTTATTAGTATGAGAGAGGCTTGTAACGGCTAAATCCCTCAAATAGATGGCGTCGAGACAAATTATGTCTACATTTTATTGGTGAAAATTGCTTTGACTTTTCAAATATTTATTAATTGATAAACTAAAGTTCTTAAAAACTTAAGACAAGATTTTTGTGCATAGCGCAAAGGGTAACAATTATTATTTTTATAAACAATAATTATTAATCTAAAACACTCATCCAAATTGAAAAAACCTTCCGAGCAAAGATAAATGTCGCCGGCAGGACTCGAACCCGCACCCTTCTAATGTCCGGTTAGATGCTCTACCGTTGAGCTACGTCGGCTTACTTACTTACTTACTTCGTCCGGTAGAGCATCTAACCGGACATTAGAAGGGTGCGGGTTCGAGTCCTGCCGGCGACATTTATCTTTGCTCGGAAGGTTTTTTCAATTTGGATGAGTGTTTTAGATTAATAATTATTGTTTATAAAAATAATAATTAAATAATATCTCGCCCCTCCTACGTAAAGTATCGTAACCCACAAAATGGTCATTTTCATTTTATGTTTTTTTTTTGTACTTCATGCAGTAATATTCAAAAGAAAGTAATAAAACTATCTTGAGCACAACACATTTGTGACATAATCCGGGTAATTGATTCAGTCAATATCGTGCCCTCAAGCAGTAGTGATTTTGGGAATACTAATGAAGAATTGAGTTTGCAAGATTATTGACAGTAATTATTCACAAAAAATCCAAGGTAGTGTATGATTTGTTTTTATTTGTCATATAAAATTAAAGGTACAGTATTTTTTTTAAATATATTGTAAGAATCACTCACGATAGTTTAAGACGTTTTTTTATACCGAATTATTATCATATGTAACTCTTACTGTACTATGTTGGAAACATGAACATCGCATATATCGTATGTAACTCTTACGATATTTTACCAATTAAAAGATTGTTTAAAATAATGAATTATTTATTTTTTACATTTTATGGAATCTGTATTACCGCCCGGTGCCAATTTGGAAGAAATAAATGCCTTTCTTGAAATTTTATCCGACGAGAATACTACTGATGTTGTCACATTGCTTTTTACTGTCAAGGCGTAAGCACCGCTATACAACCCGTTTTTGTAAACACATTTTTATGGATATTATAACTTTAGTCTTTCGAATTAAAGTGTAACAATATTATTTTAAACACAAGAACAACTTCACTATATTTTACTTCTACATTTCCACTGAACTTATATAATGTTTTAATATTCTTTTCCAGAAATCATTTACGGACCAATTAATCCACATCGCCGGCTAAAGAAATCCTACGCTTCGATAAGGGGCAAAAAACTCATCAAAAGATCCATGAAATACAAAGATTGTTCGAAATGCATCAGACTCTGTAGTGTGAACTTCAGCGAATTCGACAGGCAAGCAGTGTTCGATAGCTTCTGGTCAATAGCCGACATAGAAATGCAAAGATTCTACTTGAGCTCATTGGTGGAGAGGGTGGACAAAGTTAACACAGCGAGTGCGTCTATGCCTTCCAGAAGAACTAAAACTCATAAATACTACTTGACTAAAAATGCCAAACTGAGTGGAGTGAAGCATCAAGTGTGTCAAGGCTTCTTCCTCGCAACTTTAGACATATCCGAGAGGTTTGTCCGAACTGCTGTACTGAGAAAAAGTCGTAAATATAAAAAATTTACGTAATTTTTACGATGTGATAATGGTATACTAAGCTTTATCTATTTTATTTGACGCATTTTACCGTACCACCTGTTAGAATTGTTGGAATATCCTCAGAAGATTTATTTTGTATATGGTAGGTATAAAAGTAGCAATTGTCTGAAGTCAGTGGGTGTCCCTAAATTAGTATATGGTAAAGATGAAGGGAGTGTTGGAGGTGGAGATTGGGAGGTATCTGGGCCTGATTCCGGTTCTTTTTAAGGAGAATGCATTGTCCTCTTCCTTAGGGGTAAAGACATTTTGCTTATCTGCGATTCCGACTGCATGGCAATGACAATACGTTTTTAAAGTAGTTTATGTTTTAATTATCAGAGTATTATTAAAAATTGTAGGTGCATCACACATGTAGTTTATTAGAATTTTTAGAATTTATAGCACCTTTAATTTGACATTTCGTTAATTCGGTTCATTTAATTGCATTATTATACCACAAATGACTCACTAATAATGTTTAAAGTTAATACTTACAATAATATTGAGTTTTTCTCTTGTTAAAACTACTAAAATATCAATATTTTTAAAGAATGTCATTCACTGAATGACATTCTATCATCTGAGAGAACCGGGACCGTAGTTAAGCAAAAAGTCTTTAAGCCTAAGGATAAGGATGCCTTATCCTTTAAAAAAACTGGAATAAGGCCCCTGATCACAAAATATAGATAGCTATAGCGATTTCAAGCAACGTTTCGGCCCATTATTAGCTATCAAGACGCTTACCGATTTGCCACGCAGACCGTAAAATTGATCAGATCAGTTCCAATCATTAATAAACTGTAACGGATATCTGAATCTGTAGGGGAAAAGGAAGGATACGTTTAAAAAATATACTGCCGCACAGCCAGTTGAACTATGGCATCTCCAATACGGTGGATATTGTGAGGGTAAATAAGATGGGAATGAGAAGATGGCAAATAGGAAGGTTCAAAAGTAAATGCAAAATGGTATTAAGCCGTATTATATATACATTATTATGTGCTATGACCTATCTATGGCACACGACATTGCCCTACGTACGTACTTTGAAAAAAGATTTTATTCTTCATATATTTTTATTTATTTTTAAATGTGCTTCTTGTAGAAGAATACGTACTTGTGTATTTCCTATTTGTTCCCACAAATGCTGTTCCCACCCTTTGGAACGCCGAATGCCCGCGATCTAATGCTTCTGTAGTGTGCCGAGGGTAAATTTACGTAATAACTTGTTGCCTCTAAATTGTATCGTCGTACCAGATAATGTGTTTATATGTTTATAAAAATTGTATATATCTACCACAAGTAATTTCCCCAGAATAGCTACATACTTATATTCAGAGAATTTTTCTAATTGCTTATCGGATACGCCGGCGTTCAATGGATACCAGTTTTGCGTATCCGAAGGGTAACATCAGTTCACTAAAAGTTAATCCACAATGCTGCATTCTAATAGCATGTTTGATTTTTGCAAGAATAGTAATATGTTTGTTGAAAACATTATTAGATTTAAAATATATTTGTTTAATACTATCTGGGGTTCTTCGTCCATAAACCATGTTTTAAAAAAACTTTAAAAAAAGTTATGCATAGGACGTTTTAAAAATCATTACTCGCCATATAATGCAATATTATATATTTACTATATATGTAAAATAAGAAATATTGTGATAAAATGGAAATATGTACTTGCGCACGCCATATTTACGATTGATTGTGAAATGTACCAAAAATTTGTATTGTCAGTTATAATAATATATCAAATAAAAAAAATTGGTATATTTATTGTTTTTCATTAATTTCCTCGTGTCTGATCCAAATGCTGAAAGAGAGGTCCAGAACTGCAATGCAACAAAGATTTCTCAACAGTGGCAGGGAGATCTCGCGATCTTCGACCCTTTGTATAGTGGTCTTCATTTAAAATAAGCGCTTTGTTCTCGCCCCTGGTCTGCTCGTTGGAATGTTCTTTTTGTAATGAAAAATGTGTTCTGTAAAGGAGAAAATGTCGTTAAAATGTGTTTCTTTACTTATCCGGTTTTGTTAAAATGTTATAAGAATAATCTGAAGGAATGTTGCTCTCTTCTCTTGAAAGCTTTTGTATATACTTATTTGTGTTTAGGACCCATCGGTATTAACGGTAACATTAAACTTAATGAAGAATTGAGTTTGCAAGATTCTTGACAGTAATTGTTCACACAACAACTAAGGTAGTGTTTGATTGGTTTTCATTTGTAATATAACATTAAACTTAATGAAGAATTGAGTTTGCAAGATTCTTGACAGTAATTGTTCACACAACAACTAAGGTAGTGTTTGATTGGTTTTCATTTGTAATATAACATTAAACTTAATGAAGAATTGAGTTTGCAAGATTCTTGACAGTAATTGTTCACATAACAACTAAGGTAGTGTTTGATTGGTTTTCATTTGTAATATAACATTAAACTTACTAAACTGTTGTACAAAGTAAAATATTGGAAGAATCACTTACGATAGTTTAAGTCCTTTTTGTACACCGAATTATTATAGAATGTAATTCTTACGATATTCTTTGTTGGAAAAAAGAACTTCTAATATATCGTATGTAACTCTTACGATATTTTACTATTTAAAAGATTGTTTAAAATAATGAATTATTTATTTTTTACATTTAATAGAATCTCTATTACCGCCCTGTGCCAATTTTAAAGAAATAAATGCCTTTCTTGAAAATTTATCCGATGGGAATACTACTGATGGTGTCACATTGCCCCTTTTACTGTCAAGGCGTAAGCACCACTAAACAATCCGTTTTCGTAAATACGTTTTTATGGATATTATAACTTAAGTCTTTCCAAATAAAGTGTACCAATAATGCAACTATACATTTTTTAAAACGTACCCACTACACAATACACAATATTTTACTTGTACATTTCCAAACAATTATTATTTTTGATCTGTGTTATTATCCAATACGTTTTAATTTTTCAGGCAATTCAAGAACGGATAATAAAGGCATCTGCACGGATGATTACGACGATATCACACCTTATCCATCGCCGGATTGTTCATTAAATCACTTGAAATTAGATCGCGGAAATATTTTTTGTTCTAGGCTTATAGCTCATTCCCTAACTGCGATTCCTCTGTCTTGTCATTCATCTGACATAATTTCCCCTAGTGCTGGTTATGTATCGACACCTCAGACAAGTAATCCACTATCTATTTCAAACAACATCATACCGAAACGTAAAAACACTTCTAAACACAGCGGTAACATTAGACAACACAAACACGAATGGATAGATATCAAAAGAAAGACCCAAAAAAACTTGGGCAAGGAGTACAAGAGTCGGAATGGAATAGTCAGATCGGCAAAAATAATGAAAGAGAAATGTTTCAATTCGTGTCGTATGAAGTGTTCTGACAAGATAAGTGAGGAACAAAGGAAAGTTATTTTTAATAAATTCTGGGGTTTAGGTAATCGAAATGAGCAATGGAATTTTGTGGCAACTTTAACCAGTAAGGAAACGAAGCGCAGGATGTTTTCTGATACGGAGTCCAGGCGTCATTTTACGATAAAATATCGGCTACGTATAAATCACGTCGATAAGGCGGACCGAGTGCTTATTGATGTGTGTAAAAAAATGTTCCTGGGTACGTTTTCTGTAAGCGAACGATTTGTGTACACCGCTATAGGAAAAACAGATACCGTTACAGGTCTTACTACTCCTGATCAGCGAGGAAAACATCAAAACCATTCAAAAGTCATAACTACTGACAGTAAAAACAGCATGTGTAGTCACAGAAAAATTGTTCAACCTGTGTAATCTCATTATACAAGGGAGAAATCTAATTAACTGTATTTGGACGGTGGTTTTCGGCGTTTATTTCAATCGTATTATGAGTAGTTTGACCATGACTTTACAGGACTAAACGTAAGACAGAGAGGCGATACCGGGATATTTTCACTAACTACATAGTTAGAGAAAAATTTAAACTGGCGTTTTACGTTCCCAAAAAAGATCATTTCACATTTTTTTCAATTTGGCCTTCCCTACAACCGAACAGTGCAAGATTCATGAAATGCACATGGATTATAAGACTCCGTCTCTCCAGATGAAGGCCTCTGATAAACAGGAAGCCAAATCGTCAAATAATGGTAAAGTCGTAACTGTTACATTTGATTTTCAAAAAGTTCTTAATGCACCTCACGGGCAATTGAGCGCGTTTTATTATAAGCGTCATTTATTCATGTTTAATTTTTACCTTTTTTCAATCTTGCGGAAAAGGAAGTTACCGTTAAATGTGGAATGAAAGCGAAACTAAACGCGGTGCAAATGAAGTATCAAGTTGTCTTATTTTTATTACTCAAAACATGGAATATGTCCAAAGTTTAAATGTTTAAAAAGTAATAATAATAAATAAGTGCATTAATTAACAATCAATTATCTCGCAAAATTATACTAAACCAAATGACAAAGAATTGAAGATCGAAAACATATTTTAAGTAGGTACATAAACTGATTCCTTATTGTCACCTGTGCTGATTAACATGTTAACCGGGGGATTGCCGCGCAGCCGTTCCTCTTAAATTCATGTCGATGCATGTACCGATGACTCACAAATTCATAAAACGTAAAACAAGTCCCGCCCGTTCAAGGGTACAACATATATTTCGAAGAAGTTTTGATACGCACTACCTGTACTCGATACTGTTTACATTTGACGTATAAATACGGCTCGGTTAACAGGTTAATAAAAGACATCATCATCTAATTATCATTAATTAATTTATTAATTATTGTCATTAAAAATGTCTACTTCATTGTTAGAGCAGTGTATGGTGTTGTAATTTCTTAATGTCCGTGGCAAAGGAGAGAAAATCTCGTGATTGTGTGATAGACTTTAATATAGAAAATGTATTTTATCCTCCGTGGTGTATTAATGTTAATTTGTAATTTGTGATGCCTAATGGGAAATTAAAAATTTCCAGTTTTGGTCTGTGTACTGTGTCGCCCAAAATCGAAACCGCATTATTTATATGTACTTAGCCAACAAATATAATGTCAATGTAAAACAGTCTTTTTTTGGTAAAGGGACACGAAGAATGAGGGAAACAGTGTGCACGCATTTATAGAAAGAACGTCGAAAAATAAACTGATATTCACATTTATTTATCACTTCTAATTATCCCTTTAAAATAAGTTCCTAGTACCATTTATCTAGTAGCAACTATTTTACTTTAGACCTAACAATCAAGACTCGTGGTCGCCAAAAAGCTGCTCCCTTTCATCAATAATTCTTTACGCAAATACTTTACCAATACAAAGAGCAAAAAAAGACGACTTAATAAACATGTGTAACAGTGGCATTATTACTAGTTCTTGTCATTCCCCTTTCAAACTTTTTCTGTTGATTTGAACAATTATGAAATGAACACTGATTCAGAGTCTAATAATGAAGACACGTAATAACGGTGACATTACAATGCTGAATAATAATTTTCTCCATGGAAAACCTTTTAATAAATATTTTTTTTAATCCGTTATTATTATGTTCTTTAATAAATTAACGACAATTTTTTAAATTGTTCTTGATTATTTGGTATTTTGTATCTACCTATATTAAATATTGTGTTTTTTTTTTAAAATACATTTCCTCAATATGTAGTAATAATGTTTAAAAGTGTTATTGATTTGTATTTTTAATTAAAAAAAAACTTTATTAAATAAATGTGACTGAGAACATAATTGGTGTACTTAATTGAGGTTTAAAATTGCAGCAATAGCTTGTGTTCTATAATTAGCCAAGCTAATGCTTTAAACAAAAAAATATTCCCCAAAGAGTAAAAGCGCATATGAAACACACAATATATATATATATTTTTTTTGCAAACATCGCGTTAATCACGGGATGTAATACGTACAATAAAATACATTCCATTAATCCCAGAGTAAAATGTCGTATTTGCTGCATAGTTTTTCCAATGTATAAAGTCGTATGTGCATTATTGCAAAAACCATTACGATTGTTGGCATTTTATCAATTGACGATAACATTATAAATAAAGTGAAAATATTTGTTTAAAATTTGAACTTAATCGCTTAATATTTGGATTTACAGCGATGAAAAGAAAACCAACAATCGGGGTTTTGAAGATACGATAGTTTACGTAGGGGGTGTTGATATGTTGCCACGCTGGAGAATTGAACTGCTCGGAAGGCAACTGTGCTGACAATTACACCACCAACTATTGCAAGAACGACTGCATGAATTCATTATAATATGTACTCAAAATAGGTATTATGTATCTTCGATTTTAGAATGTTATGTACTCATATCACACCAAATCCGAAATTATGTTGTTTAATTATGCAATACAAGAAGAGTTTTATTATATAACAAAGTATTAAATGTTTATTGCATTATATTTAGTACAGGAACACAGCTATCGAAGAAAAGGGGGCAGAAAAGTATACATGAACTAGGGTTTAATGGATAAGGCCATTATCCGGAAAAATCTACCCAATGGGAAGGGAGGTGCAATTCTAATATATGCAGGAACGGGACTCGCTACAGGTGTAAAACGTGCATGGAATCTGTCTGTCCGGAGTGCATGGAGTACTTCCACACCCGTTAATTATATTTTTGTTTTATGTGCATGCTTTCATTGAAATATTCATTACTACAATCTGAGAAAGTGATTATTTTATACCCCCAATACGGTGACCGGATAATTCAACACACGTAGAATGGGCACACTTTTTAAAAGTAATAAAAACTATTAAAAGTAAAAAAGTAAAAAAAAAAAGAAAAAAATTATCCCGAAAACCCAATCTAACCTACCACAATATTTAAAAAAAAAAATTATATTAAAAAAAGAAATAAATAATTTATTTGGCTTAGAATTAGATTTTCGGTCTAGTTTTTTTTTTTTTTTACCTTTTTTCCTTTCTTTTAATAACTTGAAAAAAAATTGCCGATTCATACGCGTGTTGATTTATCATGGAACCCCCCAATGCACACGGGTGGCGTATGACACTGGAAAAGTATTTTATATGTTTGAAATAGATTTATTTTATTTTTTCGTCAGTTATTACGATGATTACACAAACATTTTTTCCCCTTAAAATCATAAATCACGCATGAAAGGGACAACATCCGCTTAATCCACACAAATTGTTTATATTCCAGTTAATTACATTCCAACCAAGAGCGGCAAGAACCTGTTGATGATAAACGGGTTCACTTACAATCGCCAGAAAACCAATTCCAAGGGAATAACTCGTTGGAGATGCTCCTCCTATGCCAGCGTCCACTGCGAAGCTTTAGCTTTGGTCGTCAAAGGGGTAGTGACCAATGTAGAGTCCGCCACACTGCACAACCACGGTCCACCTACTTACTACTGCACCGCTGGTGGAACTTATATAAAACTTTGAACTTTGTTACCATGTCTAAGATAAGAAACAAGAGAGATGGGATATGATCATTATTAGCATGAAATCGCGCGCACAAAAGTGTCGCTAAAATCGTTCACCAATACTACTACAAACCGCATCCATCCACAGCGGAGCCCCGCATTTGTGCTATACCTAAACGCATAGCTTTCATTGGTTTAGCCGCTCTAATAGTCCGTGCAGTTTGGTCGTGGCTCGCTTCCATACCAGCATATCTCCCTTTGTTTCTATTATCTTTGTTTGTGGAGAAAAAAACTTTGGACGGCGTAGGAAAGTCGTGACAAAAACATGGTCCGCTAGACTCTAGTTCACGTTGATCTAAGTTCCAAAATGTTAATTGCAATCAAGTAACCTGCTCACTGTGCTGTACTCAGGAGGCCTATTCTGGTTCTTTTTAAGGAAAATTCCTTATCCTTTGGCTTAAAGACTTCTTGCTTAACTGCGGTCCGGTTCTCTCGGATGACAGCTGTCATTCAGCGAATGACATTCTTAAAAAAATATCGATATTCACTTCGTTTTAACAAAAGAAAAGTTAATATTATCGTAAGTATTGCCTTTAAACATTATTAGTGAGTTATTTGTCGCATAATATTGATGTTTAAATTAACCCAATTAACGAAATAGTGATGTTTGTAAAGTACCTATGCTAAAAGCCCGAAATGTCAGATACAAGTGATTTAAATTCTGAAAATTATAATAAACTACAAGTGTAGAGTAAGTAATAATAAACAACAATTGTTAAATATGTGTGATGCACCTATAATTTTGAATAATACTGTTATAATTAAACCATAAACTACTTTAAAAATGCATTATCATAATATATAGGGACATACGAGTATAAGGAATTTTCCTTAAAAAGAACCAGAATAGGCCTCCGAACTCGTTATAGTTGAAGATATCAAATATTTGAGTATGTCTATTGATACAAATCTGAATTGGTAAACTCAAATCAACAAAACTATTTCAAGATTACGTATACGATATTTTACTCAATAAAAAAATTGAAAATGTTTTTTTTTCTCTGGAGCAATTATCCGCCATTTACGGTGGATGAAGAGGTGCACTTGATGCATTTATTAAGTCTTTACAAATAACTAAAAAAATATTATATTATAAAAGTTATATTTAATGAAAATAAAACATTTTCAACGGACACATTGTACAAATAATAATCTAAATTATTGAATTTAAAAAAAATATATACATATAAATCAAATTTAATAATTTCTTGTATTTTTTCGGCATTCACTACATAGCAATTTCTAGACATTTTGTTTGGAAGTTTTAATTTACCACGTACTTTGGCTATTTTTGATTTATTAAATTCGCTACCGGTTTCGACGCAACCGTTAAGAACGCTAGTTAATGGAACGGTTTTGTCGAAACCGGTAGCGAATTTAATAAATCAAAAATAGCAAAAGTACATGGTAAATTAAAACTTCCAAACAAATTTAATAATGTTATTATTAAGTTCTGTAAGTATTTTAGTTTTTTTTTAAATTTTATTTTTGTTACAGCTATTTCGGCGTTCAAAGCCATTTTCAAGGTGTGAATAGCGCACGCTGAGACGACTTATTTATATGATTCTATTTCCCCCCGCCCATATTTCATTTTTTTTTTCATTGTACCTAAAATGATTTATTACCGATGAAACCAATTTACTGAGAAAATACGTTTAATTATACGAATTAAACACAAAACAATTAATAAATTATCGAATATCCGTAAATTATTTATTCTACCAACCCCGAAAAATATCTTTTAAAAATTAAAATAAATTCTAAAAGAACGATAATCGAATATGTGAAACGGCCAATAGCGTGTTTTATTCTCACCAAACAAATACTTAATAAATGCAAACACCCATCAGTTTTATTGGCCTTCGCACATTTAATATTTTACCAAAAGAAATTCAAATGGCAAATAGAATATCACTATGTAAAAAGAAGTAAATTTATGGCTGACTGATCTAGATATTGAAATATTTGTTATTTCTCTCTCTTTTATAACAACAATACTGCTTGCTTAAACTATAACTTCAACATTTCCATTACATATACATTACATATATGTAATGGAAATATTGAAGTTACATTACTTGAAATAATATGAAATACTTTGTTTACACCACTGTTTAATATATAAATATCAACATGTTTCGGAAGCGAAGCTTCCCTCATCAGGATACACAGTATACTAAAAAATATTGACATACTGTGCATCCTGATGAGGGAAGCATTGCTTCTGAAACATGTTGATATTTTTACATTTAACGGTGGTGAAAACAAAGTTCCTTATTTTAAATTTATTGATAATGACACCACAAAATAATTATTATTTATTTAAAAAAATATATTCTGTTCCTCGTATTATGTACATACGAGTATATTACACGCAGATAGGCAGCGCCTATGCTGGTTCCCGTTTATTTAGAATTATTATCATAACAATCATAAATGTATCTAAAAAAAACAAACTACAACGGGGAGAAGGCAAAACTAAATTTTTAAAACAGCAATTTGTAAGGCGTTGTTTGGACCTTTCTTCTCTTTTACTTTTTGCTTACGTAACAGCGCTTTTGAGGTGAATTTTCACAAAAACAGCCACATATCATCCAAATATTATTATTATTTTATTATTAAGAACACTGATGATTGATAGCTTTATTTACAAGGTGCTCCTCGTATGAAGCACTGCGAAGCTGTAGCTTTTATATTTTTGGAATTATGACCAATGGAGAGTCCACAACATGATACAACCAAGGACTACCAAACTACTATTGTACCGGTGTTGTGCCGTATTATTATGTTGACTCTTCTGTCTCAACTGTTGATGTTCTTGGAGTTCGGTGGTAAAATTCGAGATGACTGATGAAAGACTTGCATGCATAATAAACTGACAAATTCTTTTCCAATGTAGGTAAATATTAATAAAGCATTTGATACAAAGATTTTTTTTGTTATTGTGATTTTGTTCCTAATTCAACTTGTTTACTTACTAAGGTTACGCGCGTCTATCGTGTTAGCAAGTTTCCGTACAACACCTGGAAGGTGAGGGTAGGTACCCGCCTAGTAACAAAATAATATAACGGTTATCGTTTTAGGAAAATGTAATATTAGTGTACGTTTACTTGAACTTCCGAACGCAAAATCAAAATCTGGCCCCGAGAAGTCTCGCGAAGAAGAAAAAAAGATAACTTGGTATTCTGGTGTTTAATTAATACAATATATATATATATATCGTCAAAGTCAGGAGAAGAAACACAGATGCATAATAGGGTACAATTTATTTCAGTTGTGATTTTAACGTCAGTATGTATTTAGATGCGGTCACCGATCTGTTGAACTGATCCCGTCTTACTTATCAGATTCTTACGCGCTGTTTCCGCGTTGGCGTAGTTAAGCCCGGTTTAAGGCCGTTTTAACCATACCTAGTACACAACTGTTGACCCTGTACAAACCACAAGTGCGTCCCACTGTTCAATTTCTTAGCCACATCCGGTCTGGAGTCCCAAAATACCTTAAAAAAACCCTTGACTGCAGAAGTGGCGGTCCGTTTGATAGACTCCCCTATCATAACAAACGTATTGCAATCTTTAGAGCATAGGTGTTAGGTGGGAATGATGTCTTTGTTCTACTGGCATCTCAATGAAAGATGCTCTGAGGAACTATCGTCATTGATCCTTTCTGCACCGGTGCATAGTTGGGAAACATGCCGGCCTCTGTGTTTCCTCCCTCTTATAACATGGGTCTCTTCAAAACCCACGTTCACTCCTTCCTCTCCTCAAAAGACCCCCCACACAGCATCCTGAAAGATGACATAGGCCCTGAGGGAAATTATTTTCCTCGGGGGTTTCCTTCGTGGATTTAATGTTGAAAAACATACGCTGTGGTAAAAAGTTGAGTTTTTCACTATTCCGACCGTACTCATCCGGAACGTCGGTGTCCTCGGTTTTTCGTGCAGCGGAGGAATCTGATTGATCAGGGCGATCGAAGTGGGAGTCGCGTTTCTCATCAATGAGGCAACAACTCAAAAAGAGAAGAAATGCTTACATATTTAGGTATGTATTAGTAATAATCGTACAAAAATCTATGTATTTATTATAATATTTTTTCAGTTGACTACATCTCAACGCGGTGCGGACAAAAGCTACTAATGCTAAACGGCTTTACATATCACCGCCAAAAAACGAATTCTTTGGGGATTACCCGCTGGAGGTGTTCCACGTATACTAAAACCCGCTGTGGGGCGGTGGTGGGAACGACAAACGATACTCTGACTGAGCGCTCCGGGCAGCACTATCACCAACCGCCAAATTACTACCGAACCGCAGATGGGCTGTATTTAAAAATTTGAAGCCGTACTTCATATTACATAGTATATAAACTGAAATGTACATGGTTGTTTTTATAATATAGTGTTATTACAGTTAGAAAAATATTAATTTTTAAATACACTCATTCTTATTTCACCTTGACACTGAAAACTATATTAGCCAACCTTTATTTTTCAACGTCATCTAATTGCCTTTCAATTTTTTTAGCGACTGTGAAAATACAAAATATGGTTAAGCATGCAAATGTTTAAAATACAAAATGGTGCACTAATTATTAATAAATTAATAAGAATGCTTTGTGAACACCACTTTTTTTAATATATAAATATCAACATGTTTCGAAAGCGAGACTTTCCTCATCAGGACAAACAGAATACATTAATAATTTGTATTCTGTTTGTCCTGATGAGGAAACCTTCGCTTTCGAAACATGTTGATATTTAAATATTAAAAAAGTGTTGTTTACAATGTATTTTTATTAATTTATTAATAATTACGCCACAAAGTGAATACTAATTTTTTGAAGAAAATACTAATTATTACATATGTAAACTATTTGATCCTTTTGTGTTTTTTCTTAGTCCTTCTCACTAGGGAATCCCGTGCTGAGACGGATTAGCAAAATTTAATTTGATGTCATCTAATTAGGTGCGTCTTCTGTCATTTTTAGTGCTGTTTTTAAGGTTATTTCATTGACCTCTTTTTCAACCAGACTTTAATTCTTGACTTGCACTCATTAAACTTTTCTATTAGTTTTATATCTGGCGGAAGGGATGTTGCGGAGTTTGGTCGCATGATATAAACAGTTTCTTTGTCCGAAAGAGGTTTTATAACACATAAGTAATTATGTCATTTTGATTCGATCTAGTGTCATGAATACGTGATCTCTTAATTGTTTCAATGGTCCATTTTTGACATGTATTTGGTACGTTAAAACTTTTGAACATTTCTATAGACCTATATGAGTTCTTTTAACCTAATAATCCCATAACCTTAAACCTAACTAGAGTAAAAGGAAACGGATTGAGTTCAATATATCGAATTGTTTAATTTTCTCATTCAAAAGGGCATGGCATGGTATCACAGGTATACAATATACAATGAACGCCCAAAACGTGTCTCCACTATGAATGATCGTGGAATCATGTTTGATATTAGGCTGACAATTCATGCTCATATTGAGATGGCTTGTAGCACTTCACTGAGAATGCTGCACTGTTCTACGCACTGCAAGGAATTTTGGAGATACACGAGCTCTCATAGTTTTATTCAATTCCTTAGTAAGGAGTCGACTTGAAAGTGGATCAATAATTTAGAGCCCACACTAGGTGAAGTATTCCGTCATGTTGGAGAGACTTCAGAAGGAATTTCTGAAATTTCTCTAATCGAGGTAGTATGGCTATTACCTGTGGCTCTATCCTACTGACTTTCTTGGGTATGTTCGGAATGAACCATCTACGGTCAGAAGTGATGTGCACATTGTTACACATTTCTTCGGACTAATTCATGGATGATTTGAAAACTCGGCTAACACGGAGAGCATTCATTTCTTTGTTCCCGATGGATATCTCCGTCGCCGATAGCATATACTGTTTTTATCTCTCGACCTACAGGACTAACTTGCCAATTGTCATGACGGTGGGGAGACCAATCTTGTTGTTGAACAGAATCAACTCGGATATTGACATAATATTTAGCATCGATGAAGCTGCGTTTAAACGGCAAAGCTCTGCTGCTACAAGTATAATACATAATAGGTGCTTTAGAATGAACAGTTTTATGACGTTTTCAAAATAATAAAACGATTGAATTGAATAAGGTTCTGCTGCTGAGAAGTCAGTTGTAACCTTTCTTTTTGTTACATGTCTCGCTTATAAGAAAGAGAGAGAGGCTACAACGGAATTATCAGCGGTGCTACAATAATGTAACATTGCATTACCTACATATAATGAAGTAATTCTAAGGTTTACATCGCTGCAGTGAGTCAAGAAGTTTAGCAGCGAATGGTTGCTAACAAATGTTGACAAATGTCAGCTGCCCAATAGTACGATGAATAAATAATGAAATTGATACTTGTTTTAATCATTTTGTAATTTTTTGTGTTTTTCGGTTTTAAGTCCATTTTCATTTTATTTAAGTGTAGAGATTTTATTGAAGATATGTTAACATCAAGTTTATCGAATTTCTAGAGGCACTGCTGAAAACTAGCTGCACTCCGGGCTTTTAGCTGAGCAGTAACCTTTTTGTTAATTGCTAAAATTATATAATATGTAAAATAATTTATCAACAAATAAATATTTTATTAAAAAATGAGATAAAAATACACCTTTTTTACACTACTTTATAAGTATAGATAGATATCTACATGTTTCGAAAGCGATGCTTTCTTCATCAGGAATATATGAATACAAAAAAAAGTGTGTTTTTAGTTAATTTATTAATAATGACTCCCCAAAGTGAATACCAATCGTTTGAAGAAATTATAAATGTTTTATTGTTATTATTAAATTACATTTCAACGTATGCATTTTTTCAGTTGAATACATTACATCCGAGAGAGGGCAGAAGCTCTTGATGATAAATTACTTTACTTACCACCGACTTAAGACAAATACCAGGGGAATCACCCGCTGGAGGTGTTCCTCATATTACACGGACAAGTGCGGGGCGGTGGTGGCAACGGAAAACGATATGGTGACTGAACGAGCTGGATTGCACAACCACCAACCACCCAAATACTTCTGCGCTGAGAATGGGACGTACATTAAACTACGAACTTAAATTACTGTTAAAATCCATTCATCTGAGATGATCCGAGCTTCTACAAATACAATTGGATGCAATTCTTTCGATCTTTGAAATGAATGCTGAATAACCATTTTTCGTTTTATGAGAAAATATATTTATCAAACAAAGCTGTTTTATTTGTTTAATTATTTTTAACACTGATTGAGATAAATAATCTGACTTTGCAATTTGGTAATAGTGGTAAAGTTATGGTCTTGCTTCGATAATAGCTGTGTTAAATTACAAAACTTTGAATATAACAGTATATATAGTATTACATTTTAATAAGAATTTTGAAGAGATGTTAGGTGTGGAGGCCCTGTGGGAAATAATTTACCTCAAGGTCTGTCATATTTGGGGATGCCGTGTGGAGGGTTTTTTAGAGGATAGGAAGGAAAGAACCATGTTGTAGGAGGGAGGAAACACAGATGCCAAATGATCAATGTCCGTGTTTATTAACCTTCAAACGTAAATATATTTATTTTGAGGGAAGGTAGATTAATTTAGGATAAAGTCGCAATTTGAAAATAAATATTTAAGGCACCAGGTACACTGGCATCCAGAGACGTGCATTCCATATGGGCACATAAGCACTGCCTATCCTAGTTTACGAAAATAAATAAGATATTTAAATTTTAAAGATCTTGGCACACATATCATATTCAAAAATGTTGACAGTATTCTACCCATAAAATGTACATATGTGCGCAATGCGCATTCAAGGGAAGACTCGTTTGTGTTAGTGTCAAAAAGGCCGTGCCTTTCGGTACAAATCACAAATGTAGCAATCAGAGTCATCTGTTTGTACCTCTTTTAATTAGTACAACTTTACTAACGAAATAATTATCATATTTTGTCGGGTTTCTTTCATGTAATTGTGCAATTCCATTGGCGTTGTCGCCAATACTATTCAAGTGAAGCTTGAAAGGATATGGCTGGCTACACAGACCACCATCTACCCGAAACGAGGAAAAATGGAAAACTAATATTAAGAAATTCCGTAGAAATTCTGGTCAACCGTATACACGATCAAAAAATCTCAAAGTGACATCAGGGAAGACATTCATGAATAAACAGTGTAATGCAGATGTAAGTGCTTCAACAATATGTCCGAAAATTAAATAAAACATATTTTACAATCACTTTCCAAACTGAATGAGAGTGCCGTTCAAAATTTGTACATATGTGGAACTGTAAATTCCTGTAAAATAAAAAGAAAGCGAATTAGGGATGGGACTGGTACCAGTGAGGAAAAGTCCATTCAATATTTCTTCCAGGTAGGCAACTCCAGTTTGCAAGTGTGCTGAAAGTGCTTTTACGAAACCCTGCTAATTAGTATTGAACGTTTGTACGAGTGTTTGAATAAAACCAGTTGCTGAATTAGTTCAAAGCGAAGCTCGTGTTAAGGGCTCGGGGAAGATCGACGACTCTGATGACATATATAGGTACATTATGGTACTCATTATGGATCATAATCCTGATAAACTCCGCGCTATACAAATCATCCAATTATTATTATTATTAAAAGGTATTTATGTTAATTGAGAGTTTTTTTATCAGCATAAATAGACGTATTATGGAGTATCAGGACGTATCCGACAAACTTTAACTGGTGATTCCTGAGATTTTGGAGTAAAAATATAGTCGGCATTCTGGTCTCCGGTAAGCGATTACTTGGCTGAGAGACTGGTGACGACATGTGAAAAATTTTTAAGGTCGATTAGTGCACGCTTTAAATCCAAGCTGTTATTTCTCTAACCGACTAACCGTTCGTAGGAACGGCGTGCTTTTTATGGGTACTTTTTGACTTATTTTCACATCAATCAGTCAATCAGTAAAAAAACTTTCAGATTTATTTATCCAAGTTTCTCCATGAAATCCGTTGTTATTATTGAAACCCGTTTCATTTTACTTTATCCCGAACACGAATGGATTGAACCTGCTGATGGTGAACGGGTTTCCCTAGCGCAACAAGTCCCATTGCGATGCCTTCACTTGAATAATGGGATAATTTGTAAAGCGCCGTTTTTGTGAAAATCACCCCAAGAGCGCTACCTGTTACTATTGTTAAATAATGTTTCGATTTATACTATCCCAAGTTTCTACATGAAATCCGTTGCTAATCATTGAAACCCGTTTCAGTTCACTTCATCCAGAATAAGAAAGGAACAAAGCGGCTGATAGTAAACGGCTTCGCCTACTCCAATCCGAGGAACGTTTCCAGCGACAGGACGAGATGGAAGTGCAGCTCCTACCCCAAGTCTCACTGCGATGCCTTCGCCTGGACAAAGGACAACAGCTTGCTGGTTTTCACCGCCACTCATAATCATGAACCACCGAGGTATTTTCGTTCCCCAGATTTTAGATTAATTAAATTAAGGAGAAAACTATGGAAAGTGCATAAGAGTACTTAGTTATGTTGTCATTATCTATCAATTGTTAACGATTATGTTATTTTAGGTTTTTGAAAGCATAATGCTGCATTATGACCTTAAATATTAAGATATTGTTAATAATCACCACTTATTTTGTATTGGAAAAACACTAAAAAACCAAACGCAAGAGCTATTTTTCACCATCTAAGTTTGTTCTTGCATTTTTTTCAGAAAAAACGTTGCTGCACATTAATAAATATTTAATTCGCTTTACAATTTCGGTCTGCTCTCTGTTTCTCGTCTGTTTTAATTTTATTTTTTTAGTAATTGGAGATAATATTAAAACATCTCAAATGAAATATGAAACAGAAAACGACACAGAAAAAAAACGGTCGGTCGCATCTGGGAATAGAACCCAGAACCTTCTGATCCAATGAGACCTTATTATTTTCCGGCATCTCCATCGATATCACACTTCAATCTAAGAATTATCGATATGATTTTCAATTAATTCCTATTTAATAATTATTTTCTTAGGTTTGGTAACAGGAAGGTCCTCACCCCATCCGAAAAAATGAGACGATACCGCGACAAGATAAAGAACAATCCCGAAAGGTTCGAGGAAATGCGTATGCAAGAATTGATAAGAATGCGAAGTCGTTCAAAGAAATTTTCAGAAATGTCAGAAGATGATAAAAATCGACAAAGAAATGTATGGAGAGAGGAAAAACAAAAACAGAGAAGAATTAAAATCAAAGAGGAAAAACTCTAGTCGATCTAGAAGGTTCGTGTTGAATTGAATTTTTTTACACGAGAAGTTGTTAAAACAAATTCAATATTTGGTTGATATTGTTAAATATCTATGAAATTTACAAAAATAGGGCCAAAAATATTTACCTTATTCCTGTCAAGGCGGGACATTCATACCGTGGATAATTTGTTGTATAATATTTAGTTTTTCATGTTTTTCTTTTCACCGAATAAATACTTACTTTCTAAAACATTTCGTTTTTATTTTTGTTTACCCGTATTACCGCTTAGGTTGATGCCCAATTATTGAAGTTATTTCATCACCCTGAGTGGTTAGCCCAAATACTTCTGCGCTGAGAATGGGGTGTTCATTAATATTAAAGGATTTGATTAGATTAATATCCATTCATTCGAGGAATTGGATGTGATTTTGCAATTCATTCGATTTTTTTTAATGAATTCCGACAATGTAGTTTTTGTTTCGCAATATTAATTTTGTTTGCGCAGGGAGAAATAATCTATTTTTGCGCTTTGGTAATAGTGGTAAAGCTGTGATTTTGATTTTCAGTAACAGCTCTGTTTAATAAGCTGTTAGAAATCGAAGTATGATACCGATAAAAATGACAGAACAGATCGGGGTAGCTGTAGTTCAGTGGATTAGAGACTAAGGTCCCGGATAAACCATGGGGTCCTGGGTTCGAGTCCCAGTTGCTACCTTTACCTTTTTATTTTCTGTGTCTTTTCGGTTTCATTTTGAGAGTTGTTAATATTAACTTCTTGATTTAAAAAAATATATATATTATTTCGGGGGAGGGCAGATTAATTTTGGATGTAGTCTAAATTAAAAAAAAAGGAATGTATAGGTACAGTGGCATCCAACTTCTCGTAAAAGTATTACGAAATCTGTGATGCAATTGGTGATACAATCTATAAACTGCCAACAAATTGATAGGGCAGCTCTGCTACCCTCATACATACCTACTTTCCTTTCGATTCCATGTTCCAATTTGTATTTTATTTTCCCTAAATAACTTATGATTAATAACTTAACAATTCCCTGAAAATTCGGCGAGTCGATGGCATTAAAATGAATTATCGGTGGTAAAGTAATTTTTTAGTAGTTTTTAATATTTAAAGTTGTGTAGACGATTGTTAAAATACAAGTGAAATTAAGACATTCCCATAGTGATTGAGTAGAATTGTATCCATTCATGAAATTGAACGAGAGTGCCGTTTCAAATTTGTACATCGGTGGAACTGTAAATTCTTGTAAAACAAAAAGAAAGCGAATTAGGGTGGGAATGGTACCAGTATTTTCAATATTTCTTTAAGGCATTCAACCCCAGTTGGCACATGTGCAAAAAGTACTTTTACGAAACCCTGCTAATTAGTGTTTGACGTTTGTACATTTGTTTGAATAAAACAAGTTGTTGAATTAGTTTAAAGCGAAGCTCGTGTTAAAGGCTCGAGAAAGATCGACGACTCTGATGACATATGCAGGTACATTATAGTACTCAAGGATTATAATCCTGATAAAAGCCCCCAAAGGGCACACAAATTCCAACGGCTCGGAGGGCTTTGAAACAGAGAATGGACGGTTACCTTGAGAGGGTCTCCTCTTGGGGTAAGAATAACCTCGTCGAATTTAATGTTTCAAAGACCCAATCATGTCTGATTACGTCTAAAAGGGATCGAAATGACAATCTAGTCTCCTTTAATGGAAGCAATCTTCCCAACAAGCCCTCCATTGATATGCTTGGTGTAACCTTAAGTGATCAGCTGAGGTATGGGGTCTCCATCGAAACCCGAGTAAAGTTAGCCTCTCAGAAGCTGGGCGTATTGTACAGAGCCCGCAGATACTTTAATAGTACACAACTGCTGACCCTGTACAAATCGCAAGTTCGCCCCATTGTAGAATTTGGCAGCCACCTCTGGTCGGGAGTCCCAAAATATCTGAAAAAAAACCTTGACTCTGTGCAGAAACGGCGGTCCGTTTGATAGATTCGCCTATCTTAACAAATGGGTTGCAATCTTTGGAGCACAGACGTCGGGTGGGAATGCTGTCCTTGTTCTACCGGTATTTTAATGGAAGATGCTCCGAGGAACTAGCGTCATTGATCCCTTCGGCACCGGTGCATAGTCGGGAACACGCCAAACGCGCGCCCAACATTTGCACACGGTTGACATTTGTCACATGAGAACGGGTCGCTTCTACGACTCGTTCTTGTGTTCAACAGCTCGGCTGTGGAATGATCTGCCGGCCTCTGTGTTTCCTCCATCCCATAACATGGGTCTCTTCAAGACCCAAGTTCACTCCTTCCTATCCTCTAAAGATCCTCCACACAGCATCCCCAAAGATGATATAGGCCTTGAGGGAAATTGTTTCCTCCTTGGTCTCCTGTGTGGAGTTACTGTAAAAAAAAAAAAAAAAGGTATTTAAATTCACATCTCTCTGTTCGAAAACTGTGTGATTAAGAGTGCCGAGGTCAATATGATTTATCTTCAATGTAAGTTTTTCTATCAGGATAAACACACTCCGAACAGTTTCGAATGACTTCAGAAATGTAGGTATGTACATAATGTGATAAAAAAAGTGACCACCTATTTTATAATAGATAAGTGTTGTTTTCATTGGTAGAAAACACTTCCCTATTGGTATTTTTTTGTCGTTTTTTAAACGGGTTATTTAAAACATTTCAACATATTTAATAATATTTTTACTTCGCGATTTTCTTGGCCCTACTCACTTGATCGTACATATAAATATGTCGAAACTCTTATTTACAGTTGAATACATGACATCCAAGAGAGGGCAGAAGCTGCTTATGCTACACGGTTTTACCTACAACCGCCAGGAGACGAATACAAAAGGAATTACTCGCTGGAGATGTTCCTCGAGAACAAGTAGACAATGTTCTGCATTAGTGTTAATGAATGGAGAAACAGTGGTAGAGTGTTCTGGAGAACATAACCACACCCCCCCTCAATATCACCGCACTAAAGATGGACTGTATATTAGGCTTTAAATTTGTAGCTATTTTCATCTTTTTTATAAGAATTTCTAATTGACTGAAAAATAACCTTTTAAGCATGAAAACTTCTTATGTGGGAACCTTATAACCGGGTTTCTCTGTATTATGTACTTTTTTTTAAAAGTTTTTTGTGGGCTTTTCTTCATAAACGTTTAAATTTTTTTTTTATTATTTTTTTTTTATTAGTTTCTATATAATTTTGATATTACAATTTAAGGTATAAATATTAAAAATACATATATATTATAGAATTTTTTCATGTCCTCCTCACTAGGAGATCATGTGCTGAGGCGGACCAGGTTTTGCACAAAGGGGTTTCAACGACTTCTATATTTCAACTTCAAGGTTAGGGTAGGGTCTTTCTAGTAATTTCTATGACGGTTTTTTGAGAATAGTAGTCAGTTCTTGTTCTGGTAATTCCTTAAGCCAAGTTTTGCTGGACTTAATGCAATTATTGATTGAATTACCTTTTTTGATATTAAGTGGGAGTTTGTTATATAATTTTACAGCTAAAAATTCAGAGATTCTTTGTCCAAAAGTAGTATTGCATTTAGGTATATTTATCTTATCTGGTTGCTTTGTTCTGGTATTATGATCATGAAGAGTCATAGCCATTTTCTTATTTTTAAGATGGTTAACTAGAATATTTTTGGCAAAGATTCTTTGGATACTTGGAACGTTAAAATGTTTAAAAATTGTATCTTGAATAACTTTTTTAATAAGGTTTTTCTTTGGAGTTTTATCTAAATCTAGAACTCGTTAAAAAATTAAAAAAAAATCGTAATTAGATACGAGAAATTTCACATAGCTTTAAAAGTTATGATTTTATTTTGTTTTCTGTCAGCATTGTTTTGATTTACCACTTTATTTTTAATTATCAATTAAGCAAGAAGGAAGAAAGTTTAGTGTTTAATAAAAAAATAACCTTAGTTTTGTATAAATTAAAATTTGTGTCATGGTAATAAAAAAAAGAAGTTAGGTATAATGTTAGTAAAAAAATCTTGAAAAATGTTGGAGTAGTTTTTCGTGGTGGGTATATATTATATATGTTATGATCGCGTAAGTAATTGATGAGTTATTTGCTGCATTAGTGTCGCTGGCTTCTATACTAAGAAGCGTAGATCAATGACGGATAATAATTCAAGATTGTCTATTTTTTATTATTATTTAGCAGATTATGCAGAAATAATAGATCTGAGAACGTACGTCTTTTTTGTAAAGATGACATATTATTTGTGGTATTGTATTTGTAATGTAGGTGTTAATTTTTTTTATTTTGTATGCTTTCCACTAAATATGGTCAAATGGTTTTCAAAAGGGGCTTGAAGTGAAAAGTTCTGGTGTAATTGTTTTTGGAAGCTTACTTTATGTTTTTTGGGGTGCTGAACATATTTTTTTTCGGCAATAAGAGAAATCTTTACATGTAGCAATCACTTTGTGGGAATACATAATTATAAAAAATAAAATAACTTTGTTTTAATTCCATTTTATTATTTTTTCATCCAACCGGTTTCGATTCAACCTGAACCTTCCTCAGGGGTGAATAAAAATATATTTTTATATTTTTATTCACCCCTGAGGAAGGTTCAGGTTGAATCGAAACCGGTTGGATGAAAAAATAATAAAGTGGAATTAAAACAAAGTTATTTTATTTTTTATAATAAGAGAAATCATCAAATAACAACTTTAAATCAGTTTTTTTGGTATTTGGCTTATGACTAGCAAATTAAGATTTTTACCATTTTAGTTGCCATCTAAATAAAAACGAGAAAATTACCTAGAATTAATTTCGCATAATTTTTTTGTACAACCTTTGGTTTTCGCGCAAAGGTGCGTTGAAAAATCGGTAAAAATCTGAAACTTTCGAAAAATAGCAAAAGCAAATTTTTTTGCTGCCTTTCCGTTCATAACACTAAAAGTAAACATTTCACTGCAAACATTATCCTATACTTTGAAAAAGTAGATCAAATTCTCTACAGCTTATGTGTAAGTAATTTTTTCGGACCTTGAATATTTATGATGTTTGTAAACAACCTGGTTAGATTACGTTCGATTGGGATAAATGGAATTAATAGGTTCAGTTTTTAAACTTGAAACTATATTTTTTTGTTTGTTTTGTTTTGTTTTGTTTTTTTTTTTTTTTTTTATATTAAACGGAGTTCTACGAATTAAACACAAAAACAAGTAATATATATTTTTCTTTCGATAATTTACCTCTGAGAGAACTGATTTAATAATATTATAGTCGAATATCGGAATTAATAAAATATTTTAAAGGGACCCTAGAAGGACAGGATCCCATATACCTGCTCCGAAGCATATACGGACGCAGGCTATAAGTGTTGGAGGATAAATTTATGGGTCACTTATTCAATTTCAGCAGATGAGTTACTTATTTCAGTTTTTTTTTACTTGTCAACTTAATAAATGTCTATTTCTTACTGCTTTTATTTATACAATATACTTATTAATATTGAGGACGGTTTACCTCAACCATTGGCATCGAGTCGAAGACAGCATTGTTGTATTTATTTTGGTTGGCTCTGGTTGATTGTTTTCAAGCTATTTAAAATATATATATGTGCACATCCAGAGTGTCTTTAATTATATATATATAATTAACGATACTCTGGATGTGCATGGCTCTATGTCACGTTACCATTAAACCATGAGACATGGCAAGGGTTCCACGGTGCCTTGCATTGTGAAGCCTAAATTCTTGCTTGACCTTGTTTATCTAACAGTCATTAGAGAAAGACGCGTGTATTTAGTAGCAATATGTCTACGTAATATGCTAATGAACGGCCACATGCAAATTTCGACCTTACGTTTTAAATGCAATTTATTTCTTTTCTACGGAATGTTTTATGTAATTCAAAAAGGGGTGACCGGATAAATCAACACACGTACGAATCGGCACACCTTTTAAAAGTAAAAAAAAAAACTAGCCCAAAATCATAATCTAACCTAACCTAACCAATATGTATATATTTTTATTTTTAAGAGGAACGGCTGCGCTGCCTATTTTTACACATAACTTAAGAGTGAGAGGGACGTCGGAGAGTTATTATTTATTAATTCAAAATAATTATAGTATTATTACGCCATACGATAAACATAATGTTTTTAAATAGAAAAATATTTATTAATTTTTTTTATAATTTTACATAGGCTTAGTATTTATCAAAATCTAATCGGAAATATTACTTTTTCTGACCGTCCCATTGTATGTTTTACAAAATATTTAAAATACGAATATGATTTTTACAGCGGAGAAAAGTATTTTTAATCCTTTATCGTTGCGTTTTTGTAAATAAACATAACCAAAGATTTGTAATCCGCATTACAAAAAAAAATCAAAGTTACGTAGTGTTCATAAAAAAATTAAACCACACACTGTTCTTTTTTTTGTTAAATTTATCTTATCGACAAGTTACAGAAAAACCTTCGCAGCATTTTTTAAGGATATTCAACTTTTTAAATGTTTTTGTAAAACATGCGTAGAACGGTCAGAAAAGTGTAATATTTCTGATTATATTTTGATAAATGCCTAAGCCCATGCAAATAAAAAAAATGTAATAAATATTTTTCTCTTTAAAAACACCATGTTTATCGTATTGTCATTATTTTGAATTAATAAATAATAACAATTATTTTTTATAAACAATAATTATTAGCCTGAAACACTCATCCAAATTGAAAAAACCTTCCGAGAAAAGATAAATGTCGCCGACAGGACTCGAACCTGCACCCTTCTGATGTCCGGTCAGATGCTCTACCTTACAGGTTTACAGGTGAAATATAATAAAAACAGTAATTATTGAATGAAACACTAGTATATATTGATTAACTTGGCGGGTTTGCGATAAGCCGACGTAGCTCAACGGTAGAGCATCTGACCGGCAATCAGAAGGGTGCAGGTTCGAGTCCTGTCGGCGACATTTATCTTTTATCGGAAGGTTTTTTCAATTTGGATGAGTGTTTCAGGCTAATAATTATTGTTTAAAACAATAATTTTTACCCTTTGCGCTATGCACAAAAATCTTGTCTTAAAAACTTTAGTTTATCAATTAATAATAAATAATAACTGTCCGACGTCCCTCTCCCCGTTAATTTTGAATTTCAGGCCAAAATACCCATCCAAACCGAATGATATATTTTTAAATCAAAGGTTTAGTAAATATCTAGTACGTATGAGAAGTATTTTTAGCTATGAAAAAAAAAATTAGGGCCAACTTATTATTACTTATTACTTATTATTTGCCTGTTTATTTTTATTTTTTTTTTTAAATATCATTTGTGCCATGTAAATATGATTACGTAAATAAAAATATTTAAAAACAATCATTTTACTGGTCGATATTTTAAATTATGTATGGCACATTTTTGTTACAACGTGAATTGGTCGTTTTTAATTTAATTTAAAGTCCTTAAATTAGGTAAGTATTAATTAATTTTAATATATTTTTCAAACTTGTATATTTCATTATATTTTCAAAGTAAACGGGGTTAAACTTTTTTTAAATCTCCGTTAGCCCCAAATAATTGTGAAAGGTGCCTCTAAAATCGCGAAACATCAATTCATTTAATTGCTTATATTTCATAATGTAAAATAAAGATAAATAAATTACTTCCAATCCGTACTAGATATTTACTATACTTTTTGATGAAAAAAAGATCATTAGGTTTAGGTGAGTATTTCGGCATCCAGTCCAAAATTAAGTTTTGTATGAAACAGGCCGCGCAGCCGTTCCTCTTAATATGCGCTTTTGATTAGCGCATGGCTTAAATTCAAGTTGTTGAACTCTCTTTTGGTTAGTACTATCCTTATCATTTCGTTCTAACATGTTGCTTTTTTATACTTTTAGACTTATTTACATACATGTTTGCGGATGAATATTCTTGTATTAATACTTAAACCATTTTATAATTTGCTTATATGAAAGTTTTCCTATTTTTACAATGTTTGTAGGTATACCCATTTAACGGTAGGTATAATTACTATAAATTTGTATTACTATAGTATGTGTAAAAATTGTATGTGTGGAAAATGGTGCGAACATTTATTTTACATCAATAAATTAACATTAAAATTAATTTGGTTTTATTTTATTTAAATATTTAGTTTTTTGCATCCCCAGTTAATCCTTACATTACTACACAAAATTACAGTGTTCATTTAATTTATTTCAGCCTATGTCTCTCCATGAAACCTGTCGCTAATCAATTAAACCCGTTTCAGTTCACTGCATTCCGAACAAGAAGGGAACGAACCTGCTATTGTACCAAGTATTGCTTGTTATCGTCATTAATTCGTAGAACTACGTGTAATTTTTTAGAACTTAAAATAAATCAAATATATTAAATAGCGTTATTATTAAGTTCTGCGAGTGTTTTTTTTATGTTTCAAAATACTTGCAGAACTTTTAAAACATTATTAAATTTGATTAACTTTAAATTTAAAATAAAACTGCCAAAGGTGAACGGTACTGCAACAAGTTTCAATGCTACCCGTTTCACTTTACTTCATCCTGAACAAGATGGAAACAGACCTGCCGATGTCGAACGGTTTCACCTAATTCAACAAGTTTCACTGCCATGCCATCACTTGAAATCCATTACTAATCATTCAATCCGTTTCAGTTCATTTCATTCCGAACAAGAAGGGAACGAACCTGCTGATGGTGAACGGCTTCACTTACTCCAATCCGAGGAACGCGTCCAGCGGGAGGACGAGGTGGAAGTGTAGCTCCTACTACAACAAGTCTCACTGTGATGCCTTCGCTTGGACAAGGGACAACAACTTGTTGGATTTCTCCGCCACTCATAATCACGAACCGCCGAGGTACTTTCGTTCCCCAAATGGGGCGTTTGTTAAGGTTTAGATTAATTAAATTAAGGAGAAATCTTCGGAAAGTAGATAAGAGTGCCGCCATTTAATCAATTGTTAACGGTAATTTGAGCACATGCGAGTATATTATTTTATTTTTATAATGTTTGACAATATTTTGAAAGCAATTGCTGCATGATGATATTTAATATTAAGACAATGTTAGTAATTAACGCTTATTTTGTAAAATTAATCACAATTTTTTGTATAAACCACTGTTTAATATATGAATATCAACATGTTTCGGAAGCGGAGCTTCCCTCATCAGTATATTTCGCTTGCGAAACATGTTGATATTTATATATTAAACAGTGGTTTACACAAAATATTTCTTATTAATTTTATTTATAATGACGCCACAAAGTAATTATACATTTATTGACGAACTTATTTAGTATTACAAAAAGACAAGTATGGAAATAAAAAGCCAAACCCAAAAGAGCTATTTTTCACCATCAAAGTTTACATTCAATTAAAAAAAAATGATCATTGAATCACATTAAAAAAAAAAAAAAAAATATATATATATATATATATATATATATATATATATATATATATTCGGTCCGCTTTCTTTTTCTCGTTCGTTTAATTTTTTTAATGTTTAGTGACAGAAGGCGCTCACCGCAGCCGAAAAAATGAGACGATACCGAGACAAAATTAAAAAAAAATACCGAAAAATTAGAGGAAATGCGTAAGAAAAATTTGGCAAGAATACGAAGTCATTCTAAGAAAATTTCAGAAATGTCAGAAGATGATAAAAAGAGAAAAAGAAATATATGGAGAGAGGAAAAACGAAAATCGAGATATATTACACCTAAAAAGAAAAAAAAAACTTTAGTCGCACAATCTTCATAAGAAGCCGTCAACGCGTTTGAAATATACAAAACAATAGGTAATAATATAGCATTTATAAGACGACTAAAAATAAATAATAATTAAAAACTGCGCTAAACCGAATACTGCATTTAAAAAAGCCTAAAGCACGATTAAGAAAAAGATTGGTTATCGTTTGAAAAAGAAATGGAAAATTACAAGGTAAACACGAGATGTTGATTGTACGAGAAGGGTTTTTGGAAAGGGTTGATATATAAAAAATTGCAAAAAAATGTTTGAGTTATTAAAAGCGTCAAGAAAGAGTAAAAAATATGTTACTTACATTAGTAGACGTCTCGGATTAAAAGGAAGGAATAGAAAGCAAAACCAGAAACCCCACAAGAATGAGAAGATTAGTGTTGAACTGGATTTTTTTACACTAGTCGTTGTAAATCTGACAGGAAAGAATGTCTACCTGAAAATAAAAATAAGCTACAAATTCGGTATTTGGTTGATAAAATAAAATATAAATATCTTTAAAAATTTCAAAACTAGTTTAGTATAGTTTGCTAACCTTCTTTATTTGTCGATTGAAAAAAGATCGTCCTCGCTAAGTAATAATGGAAGTATTACTTGTAAATGAAGTATTTAATTTTGGACGTGAAAGAATATATTTAAGTTCGAGTACAGAAAATTGGTATTTGTCCTTTTCTTTTATGATTTGACTTATTGCATTTTGAATGTATGGATCTTTAATATACCCTATTACTACCATATCGTCGTGATTTAGTGAGTGGTTGAAAGAAAATGTCATTATACTATATCATAAATAGAATCGGTCCAATCACTATACCTTGGGGAATTCCAAAGTCTGACATTTCTTGATCACTTGATTGATTTTGGCGACTCGGGGACGATTTTTTAAGCATTGGAAAAACAATTAATCAGGTTGTCTTTTATACCAATAGACATTTTAAATATTTTTAGTAGCATATCATGGGATATTAATACATATACTCGCACATTTTTAGCTTTATCTAATGATTTATAAATTTATGACGTTACAGTAAGCAATAACATAATGCTGAGTGATTTTATATATCTAACTGCTTTTTGTTTAGTATTTTATTATTTATTAGGAAATTTTACCAATTGTTTTTTTTTTACTATTTTTTCCAAAATCTCTTCTATGTTAGAAACTAGACAGACCTTCTTTCAACATAAATCCTTTTCCGTCCCCCCCCCCGTGCTAAGCAAAAATTCAAGTCAGTGTGTAAACAACTAATATCAAGTACATTTTATCTTTAATTAGTTTAGTTAAGTTCCTAAACGTCAATGATATGACGTTAGATGAGAAGAAAAATGAACTTTGTGTTTCGAGTATTATTAAGGTGATTATAGTTTACTTTTAGTTTTTGTAGAATACGGCATTATATTTCAGTAAAAGAGTTTATTTTTCTAAGTGAATTAAGCGTTTTTTTTAATGAAATATTTAGTATGAAATAAAAAATATTAAGTATTTTAATTTATTAAAATTTCATGAAAACGCCCATTTGACAGTAGTCCACTCCTTTTTGCTTATGTCACATGCAGCCAGTAGCAAGGACAGTGATAAGTGGCAACTAAATCGCATAGTTTATTTTCCACTTGTGGACATTGACTAAAAATTAAAAATTTCTCAGGACAGTGATCAGTTCGTTACCTACCACTTATCACTGTCCTTGCTTGTGACAGGCATTTAATAAAATTCACCAGGTTTGTCATTGGGAATATAATGGCAATATCCCCTGATTCCGCAGCACGGCTACTTATCACCTTCCTAAGAAGGCGGGAAATTAACACCATGGATGATTAGTAGTATGATATTTAGTTTTTCGTGCTTTCTTTTCGTCTAATAAATACTTTATAAAAATTGACGTGTTTTTATTTTTGTTTACCTGTATTAGTGCTTAGTTTGATGAATAATATTGTTAATGTAATTTATAATTCAATCAACGTTTTGAGTTGTATTCTTTATTTTTTTTAAAAACATTTCCATCCATTTCCAAACCATGCTAATTTGGTTGAATACTTCGAAAATCGATCAAAGAATTAAAATTTTGTGTTTATCCGTATTACCGATATCATATATTATTTTGTGTTACTTTGACTTTTAAAAAATTGATGTTATTATTTGTTCCAGTCCATCACATCCCGGGTAGCCGAGGGGGATCCCTCATGATGGTAAATGGCTACACGTATTGCCAAAAGAAAACGAAAAAAGACGGCTGCCAACGATGGAAATGCTCCTCCTACGGAAAAATGCACTGTAACGCCTACGCCTTAACCAGAAACGGGGCATTGCTAAGGTTTTCGGCCTATCATAACCACAATCCACCTAAATATTTACAATCAGCGGATGGGAAATTTCTCAAACTATCAAATTGTTATTAAATTGATCACCCGATGATTTGTAGCTTCCAGAACATTACCGAAGATTCGCGAATCAGTTTCGTTTATTGTCCTGACTTAGATTCCACGCAAACGTTTCGCGGGGCAGGACGTTTAAAATACGCACTGAGAAATAAGGAATCAAATAAGTGTCAAATTTGGAAACTGAATCAGTACATCACCTAATTGAATTGATCCATTTGAGTCAATCGGTCAGTTTGAGAATTGAGCAATTAATTCCGTGTCAAATTGAGAACCTGAATCAGTACATCACCTGAGTGAATTGATTCATTTGAGTCAATTAATCTGTTTGAGGATAGATGAATCATTTCCGTGTCAAATTGAGAACCCAAGTCAGTGCATCACCTTAGTGAATCATCAGTACATCACCTAAGTGAATTGATTCATTTGAGTCAATCAATCTGTTTGAGGATAGATGAATCATTTCCGTGTCAAATTGAGAACCCAAATCAGTGCATCACCTTAGTGAATCGATTCATTTGAGCTAATCAGTCAGTTTCACCCATTTCTTGTTTTGTACTAAAGTTGAAGTGGTTTTTGCTCTGTTGTGCTCATGATAGAATCTGTCTTGATGATGGACAATGCAAGACTGGCCGAACTTTGACTGAGAAGATACCATAACAAAAATCAACCAACACAATACAGTAATAATAATTGTATAAAACTGTTATTTTTTTAAAACATTTTTTTTACCAGTTCCTCTAATACCAGATAATGGTATGATGTTATCCTGAATGGTGGCGGTATTTTTTTAATAATATGTTTTCTTTGACTATAACTTAGTATGTAGTTGTAAAAATAAAGAATACATTTGTTAAATCTAGTGTGTTTTTCCATACTTTTCTTCTTTTGTGCTAACGTTTGATTGAGAGAACGCACAGGCGAGAAATGTATAGCGAATTGTGTTTTTCGGATAACTTTTGCAAATTTGCAAATTTTTTCCGAACTTCCCAGTATTTCACATATCGTCGCCCACAGCATAAACAGGCCTATTTCGTATTTAACAAATTTCCAGGAGAGTCAAAAAACTGCTTTTTATTTGCTGGTTTCTTATACATTTTATTATATGTTTTGGTAATGGGGTAAAGAAAAATGCATTTCTTTTTAAGATCCCATTAGCGAAACATGCAATAAAATGTATATGACAACAAAAAAATGTTTTTTGTCTCTGGAAATTGCTGAATATGAGATACGCCTAAGAAATTTATTGTTGTTGTTGAATAATTATTTAATTACATATTTGTAAAAAGCATTAACTTTGTGGCTCGCCATAATTTACAATAAAAAACACATAAATTTGTTGTAGACCACTTTTATTTTATTAAAACTCTACCGGTTCCGAAATAATTTTAATAGTAACGAATTCATTTTCCCACGATTTTGATTGTGCATTTTAATTGCAGCCGAAACTCCCCTTTCCTGCGAAAGAAGGTTGTGACGTCACGTCCGCCAACCTTTCTAGGGGGTCCCAGGCCCCAGTGAAAGTTGTTAGCGGTTGGTAAACTGCGTTGGCGGAACCTACGTCATAACAGCACCAGTGAAATACGAACTGTTTATGAATGTTGCATTTTTAAATCAATACTTTTCAATTATCCGTTTTTGGTGCGATATCGGAATCAGAAAAAAAAAACTTGAAATATTCCATACGCTTGGTACAGTATCCCTCATAGTTGTTACAGTATTTGTGAAAATACCCTATTGTAGTCCCATTGCTCTGGTCTGTCGGCCTCTCGTGTGGTGATATTCATGTTAAGGCTAAACGAAACGTAATACGTCCTCACAGATGGCGCTAAATACTTTAGAAAAAAACACCTTTAGCACGTGATGCTTGTAAATATTGAAATGAATCGTTTGCTGGCGGGTGTACGCACGTAATATGAAACGGAATAAATTGTTAATGTTCAAGAAACTCATGAAAATATATTATATTTTTGTTAAACTAACACAGAGTGGAAGATACTCTCAGTATCGCCCTGGTGAAAGACCACCATTTAGAAATGAAACGTTGCTTGAAATGGCTTTTAGCCGTATTTGGTGACCAGATCTGAATAGCCAGGTATTTCCCCACCTTCCTCCTCCCCCTTATCCTTCCCTTCCCCAATACCTTCAGCCTCACAACATTCCCCAATTGGGGATGCCATAGTCTCACTCGCTCCAGATGGTATGGATGATGAGAGCAGTTGGGTTTCTTGTGCGGTATTCATAAAAAAAAAGTTTCTTGAAGGACTTAGCTGCTTACAATAAAAATTTATTCTATTTCATATTCCGTATTTATGTACACCTGCCAACAAATAATTCATCCCAATATTTAAAAGCATTAAGTGCTAAAAGTCATATTTTATAAAATATTTGAATTAGCGCCATTTGTTACCGCGTATCTCATCTCTTTTCACGTTAAACAAAGGCACTAAATCTAATTGCTCTAAATTAATTTATCCCGTATGTTGTTTCAGTCAACTACCTTCCAAATAAGTATGGCAGAGGCCTTCTCATGGTAAATGGCTATACATTCTCCCATCCAAGGCAGAAGAGCGGGGGTGACACGCGTTGGAAGTGCTCTTCCTACTCGACGACATACTGCCATGCATTTGCTTTGACAAAGAAAGACGGAAAGTTGCTGGACTATTCTGCGGAACACAACCACGCACCACCCAAGTACCACCGGACCCCTGATGGGACATTTATCAAAGTTTAATCAATAAGACTTTTAATTTTTTGTTTAATATGAAGTTCACTGTCTTATTTAATGTCGCTATTTTTTTGTAAATAATTTTTTTGTCGTATTTTTTTGGATTGGTGAACTAAACGTAATACGCTCTCACAGATGGCGCTAATTAAAATATTTTATAAGAGAAAAAAGAAAAAAAACACTTTTAGCATGTATTGACGGCCTCCATGGTCGAGGGGTAAGGCTCTCGACTACGAATCCGAAGGTCGCGGGTTCAAATCCCGGCGTGCGCAAGTAAATTTTATTTAATTAATTTGTGGTGTTTCACAATTAATTCATTTAAAAATAATATATAGTATATTGGCGCACGTTCCAGAGTGGACGATACTCTCAGTATCGCCCTGGTGAAAGACACCGTTCAGAATTGAATCGTTGCTTGAAATGGCTTTTAGCCGTGTTTGGTGACCAGATCTTAATAGCTAGGTATTTCATCAGTTTTTATTGTACTAAGTTCACATCTTATTTCATCAAGAACTGGCATTGGGTAAAATTTTGCTATGTTAACAGAAATATGGTAGCGAAAAATTAGGATAATGTTAGTAATTCAATTGGGAATATGAGATAGATAAAAGTGACTGAATGTAATTAGGTTTCAATAGCTCAATTGGTAGATACATTGGGAAGGAAGCCGGCGATTAATAGTCGATGTCACTGGTATGAGCGTCCAGTACACGTCCTCTGTGTGCCGGGGGTGAATTCGCGCGCCCCCCACCTTTGTCTATTTTCGTAATGACTTACTTGATTTTTGCTAAATGTTGTTTATGTTAATCATCCCTTGTTACCAGATAAAGTGTTTATGTATTTATAAAAATTGTGTATATCTATCATCAGTAGATTCCCCAGAATACCTACTTATATTCAGAGAAATGATTTTTGACATTGCTAATCGAATAAGCCGCCGTTCAGCGTATTCACATTTTGCGTATCCGATGGGTAATTTCGGAACCCTAAACGTTTTTAATATTATTATCTTCAGTGATTAAATATTACAATAAGGTTTATAAACATCGATAAGTTTTTCCTAATAAATTAAACAATATTTTTTGTTTTCTATTTCCAGTTTTCTTCCTTCCGAATCTGCAGGGAAGAATGACTCTCATGGTCAACGGATTTACGTTTTCCCAACCAAGACGGAAAGTCGACGGTGACACCAGGTGGAAATGCTCGTCCTACAAGAAAATGCACTGCAATTCATTTGCCTTGACCAATAAAGACAATAAATTGTTGGAATTCTCTGCGAACCATAATCACGACCCGCCAAAGTATTACCGAAGTGCAGATGGGGCATTTGTCAAAGTTTAATGAAGATAAACGAACATCCTTGACTAATGGAGATCTCAAATTATTGAACATTTCTGCTGTAAATTTGCCTCACCAAAGTATTACTGAAGCTTAGGTGGATTATTCATCAAAGCCCCATTATCCCGTTCAACGCCAATGCGCACTATGGCGCCGATTCGGGGTGATCACGTTCTCAAAGCAATTTGAGCCTTAATTATGTTCGTACAATACTTAAATAAATTTTGTTCGATTGGCAAATGAATAATAACTACATTTAAAATATTCTTACTTCTTCTCACACGCGCGCCATAAATAATCTTTTGTCACGCAGAAAATTTCTTCCGGTTTTCGCAGTCTCATTACTGTACTTACTTACAGGAAAACCTCGTATTCTTTTTATTGTTAAGGGTACTTATTTAACTTTATAGAAAATATAGTAGAAGTTCAAAAATATGTTCGTATTTCTTTATCATTTTTTTTATTACATAGAAAATATTAATTTCTCTAAATATATGAAACAATTCTAGGGAAACTACTTTTCATATATATACCTACATCCTACATCCAATTTTCATAAATACATTATCTGGTAAGGCGGTACGATTCACAGAAACATAATTTTACAAAAAAAAAATACAAGTCGGTAATTACGAAATTACATTCAGCTGACGCTCGGCGTAGCAAATACGGAAAACGCTCCAGTTTTTAGTGATTTCTCGGCCGAAAATCCCGGCTTTTGAGATACTAAAAAAATTCATTTACTAATAACACGTCGATTCTGGATATTTGGAGAATTATAAAAAAAATATATATATATACATATATTTAAAAAAAAATTGTTTCAGTACATTTATAACATCATAAAAAATTACTATTATTTATTGTTTGATCAACAAAATCTCAACGATAAATCTGTGTGATGAAGCTGTGCATACGTGGTAAACACACACAATAACGTGTATTAGTAAAAAATACATTGTTAATATGCGGCAGTAAAAAAATCGCGTATTAACTATTTCATCTCCCAACCCAGAGAATTTAACCCCTATGTGACTGAATAAAATTACATCTTCACATGAAAGGAAGGGGTCACGTGCTTAGTATGGAATTTGAAGCTTGTGCATATTTCGTATTATTTTAATTTAATTTTAAATGAAAAATACGATGTACTGTTGCTTTCAGAGTACATGACCCGTAACTCCAATATTATTTTTGATCACACAAACCCAAAAAGGTACAACAGAGCCGATAGAAATAGGTGGGCAATTAAAGGTACTGTAACTATATTTATGTAGATCAAATGTGGATACATATACATAGAGTAGGTATTATGAGATGTAGAATAGTAGATACTCCCAGTATCGCCCTTGTGAAGGACCACCATTCAGAATTGAAGCGTTGCTTGAAATGGCTTTAGTCGTGTTTGGTGACCAGATATGAATAGCCAGGTACTTCCCCACCTTCCTCTTCCACATTTCCTTCCCCTTCTTCTCCTCCTCCTTCCCCTCCATCTTCCCCTCCTTCTTCCCCTCGTCCTTCCCATCCTCCGTCCCCCCTCCTTCCCACCCTCCTGCCTCTCCTCCTTTCCCTCCTCATTCCCCTACTCAATACCTTCAATCTCACAATATACCCCAAATTGGGGATACTGTAGTCTCACTCCAGACGGTTGGGAGCAATTAGACTCTTATGTGGTAAATGTGTGAATGTATTATATATCCTTTCGTTTATTTTCTACAGATTTAACTCAGATGAAATTCAAGCAGTGCTTGCTTGCAACCCTCACCAGCTGTAGGCCCATATAAACCAAGAAGGGATTCTACTCTATTCTAGGGGACGCATTGCCGTTGTTGGTAGCGTTGTGGTTATATTTGCAGAAACTTGAAACGTAAACGGCGAAAATCTCGAAAAGCTTGTGCTTTTTGTATAAAACCAGTCTGCGATGAACATTCTATCAGAAAACCAACATGTCTTAATTGCGAACAAACTTCTAAGTAATTATTTCAGACGTTCATTATTATTATTTTTTTTTTTTTCAACTTTTTCAAACGCTACATTTTATTTTAGGTCTCTCAACCACCGTATCATGATGGTCGTAAATAAGTTATATAACGTAATACCTTTATTTAGAAACGAAAATAATCACTATAAAGGTAAATAATAAATGTAAACTGAAGACCAAATGATGAATTGAATTGAAAAAAAAATAATAATTTAAAAGCAAATTAGAAAAAAAATTCTAAGAATTAAAAATAAGTATTTAAATTATATTAGAGAATGTAAAATTAAAAATACATACGTATAAGAAGAAAAAGAAAAACGCTGCAATTTGTAAAATCAATAATTGAAGTTAATCATGGTTCCCAAAAGTATACATACATATGTATGGGTACATAAAAATATATGAAAGAAAATAGAAGAGATAGAATCAAAGATTAAATATAGATAAAATTTTATAAACAGAACTGTTCAGAACTCATGCAATCTTTAAAAAAGCTCGTCCCCTTTCAAATGTCAACGTTGAACACCGATCGTGATGATAAAATGGGATATAGTATTGTTTGTCTTGATATCGGTGTTTAATGCATTGTATATTTTAGGAGCGATAAGCCAGGATTGTAGTTGCGTAAATGTGGTTCTAGTTTTAGAGACCATGCATCGCAGGTTTGATGAAAAGCTGGTGTGCGCTTGATGTTGTGGAGCCACCGGTAGCTTATTTTTCCCCGCGTAGTAAATAGCTGGCGAATATCTAAGACAAATAATAATGGATTCAGCACAACCACCCCATCCCACAATATCATGTGTTGATACGGATTGGAAAGGGAAAAATAGATTATTCAAAATAATAGTTGGTTGCCCATGATCATTCCAAAATACTTTATTTTCTTTGATGATTTAAGGGTATACCATTAGGTGAGGTTTCAAGACTGTTTATTTGGAGTGAAGTAGACTAGGGAAGTTATTGAAAACGTTATGTTTGCGTTGGGAAAATGTAATATACGAGTATAGTGTTTTGTCAGTATTAAGTGTGAGGAGGTTTGTGTCCATCCGATGCTTCACTTTTATTAGGGCATTATTTGTTTTGTTAGTTGCTGATTGCCATATTTCATTTTTAAATGTTAAGACTGTGTCATCAGCAAATGATAATATTATTTACTTACCTCCAATATTACAGTGTGTTGTATATAATAAATAGGAGTGGGCCTAGTACACTGCCTTGAGGTACACCGCAAGACAAATGTATTTTTTTGCTTCTATGTTTTTTGTCAGAGTTAATAAAAGTTTGTTAGATTGTTTTCACACCATGTTCAGGCTATCCCCTTTATTCCGATCTGATCAAGTTTTAGCACTAAAGGGCAGAAAATGGCATCAAATGCTTTTGTTAGATCGAGAAAAAGCTAGTGGTTTAAGAGAAATATCAAGATTATAAGAAACAAATTTAGCGATGTGAGTTTAGTGAGGGGGGCTATTACATTGAATTTTTACTATTACATACATATTTTCCCAATAAAAATATAATATTATTACGTATATTAATATTTTTATTTCATCTTGTAAAGAAGTTATTATTTAATATGAAGCATATGAGGGTATCCGGGTACCCTCTCGGTCATCAGAAAGTGTAAATTTTACTCAAGAGTTTTCCCCCTTCGTAGCATTCTCCGCATATCCATCCAAAGATTATGTTAAATTGTTCATTTCCACTATTATGGAATCTAAAATATAAAAGAATCCTAGTTAAAAACCAATAAAGGGTATCTAGCTTTAAGATGCAAACCGTTTTTTGTGGTAATGACATTTATTTCTTTCTAGTTTTCTTCCTTCCGAATGCGAATGAAAGTATGACTCTTGTGGCCAACGGATTCAGGTTTTCCCAACCAAGACGGAAAGTGGACGGTGACATCAGATGGAAATGTTCGTCCTCCAAGAAATTGCAATGCAAAGCATTTGCTCTGACTAATATAGACAGAAAATTACTGGACTACTCTGCAGACCATAATCATGACCCGCCGAAGTACTAGTGAAGTTTGAATAAGTTAATATGAAATGAACATATCAGTGCTGCCGAATGTAATCTGGAGAGGAGATTATTTTGGGATCCATGAAGTTTTGACGTAAAATGGTGGCGAAAAACACCAAATGTTGAAAAATAGGCATAGTGCTAATTGTAGGATGATCGTTTATTTTTCTTTTTTTTTTTCATTTAATAAATTAGTTATGTTTATAACCTGTATTTTAAACGAGTAATTTATTACTTTAAAATTCTCCTTCCTTCTGTGAACATGTGTACTATTATAATTTGGTTCATTGGTCAAATTGGTTCCTTTGTTATTTTTGTAATTTGTGCGAATTTTTCAGCCCACTTTCTTCAGAAAGCGATGGGGAGAACCAATCTCATGGTGGACGGCTTCAAGTTCTCCCACCCAAGGCGGAGAGTGGACGGTATTACGAGATGGAAATGTACGGCCTATCCGAGCAAGCGTTGCCCTGCATTTGCCTTGACTGATCCGAACCAAATGTTACTGGACTTCGATTCCAACCATAACCACCAACCACCACATTAACTACAACTGAATTTCAAACATACGCTTTGTTTCGTATCCCAGACGAGCTATTTTTTTAAGTTTTGTTACATCACTGTGCCTAATATATTATGTAATTTTTTTTATATTCTTCTTCATCCGGTTCTTCCGACGGACTATTTATCAAAAATTTATTATCGTCACGTGTCTCACGTGTCATTTATCCAAACTTTAACATATTCTCGCCCTCCATAAAAGTTTTTATTTGTCTATAGCATCTTCCTGTGTTTCGTGTGTCCTTTATCCAATCTTCATCATCTTCCGTTGTCTCATGTGAGTTATTTATCCAATTTCCAACATCTTCCCATGTCTCATATGCATCGATACTCCACATATCATTTATCAAATGTTTTTCATCTTCCCGTGTCTCAAATCCGCGTCATTCTTCGAAAGATGTTTTATCATGATTTTTTTTACACCTACTTGTGTCAATTTCAATAGTAATTAAATGAGAAGATGAAGAATGCATGAAATAGTGCCGAAAGAAACTGTAGTAGGTGTTGAGAAAATGTGTTGATACTAAGGTGAAAATTTTAATATCTTTATTTATATATACTCGTATATATATATATATATATATATATATATAACTAATAAGAGATAAGCACCCGTTGACAAGTCGAATTAATTGACTTAGCAGGACTTACTATGTATTTTATAAATAATAAATAATAAAAAAATTGTTTTTTTTAATATTTAAAAAAAAATCTTATTTTTAAACCATTAAATTTTATTAAACAGAAAGAATTTATGTTTTAAAATATTTCACAATCCTCATTTTCACAAGAATTAAAAATTTTATAAGAATTGCGTAAAAGCAAAACCCTTACCAACTGGACTCAAAACAAATTGATAACTGTGGAGTGTTATTTTGATTATTGACATTATTTGCATGGAATTTAATTTGAGACATGATTTAATGTACTTATTAATATTTTATTTTTTTAGTTCATTACATACCTCTTAAGAGGGGACGAACCCTCCTGATGGTTAACGGCTTTACTTTTTGCCAAGCAAAGGTCAATTCTGCCGGTAAAATAAGATGGAAGTGTTCCTCATACCAGAAAATGAGTTGCGATGCCTTCGCCTTGACGGACGATCAAATGCTGGTGAAATACTCAACTGTGCACAATCACGCCAAACCGAATTACTTCTGTACATCAGATGGGTCGTTTATCAAAATTTGAAATTCACCACATTATTGGTTTTTTTCGGAACTGGTGAACCACCACCTGGTGATGTCCACCCAAACATAGTCACCTTTCCGTGTTACATATTTCCGAGTTTTTAATACATCAACCCTTTCCTGTGCCTTAGGTGTACCTTTTATCAAAACTTTATCATCTTCTTGTATCTCGTTTGTAATTTATCTAAACTTCGTCATCTTTCTATGTCTCGTGTGTGTTGTTATTTAACTAAAAAAAATCATCGTCTTATCGTGCTCCGAGCGTACTGTGGCACATGTCTAATTTATCCATAATTTAAATTCTTCTCGTGTCTTAGATATGATATTCATTAATTTCCCCGCGTTCACTTCATCCATCACTCCTGTCTTCTGCTATTATTAAACAAAAAAACCTAACATGCTAGAAGATAAAGGTTTAAAAAAAAATTTACTTCGCACTTTTTTTCATAATTTTCTTACGTTTATTTGTAATAATTTTATTGTTCAATAAAGCGTTTACTTAACAACATACGATTTTAATTATCAACACCATGTTTATATATTAATATTCTAAATCTCACCATCACTCGCTTTTTCAAACTATTCAGATTTTACATGCGATGGCCTTAAAACACCTTTTTTTTTAGTTTTATCTTACTTATTTGCCTTCGTTTTTTATTATTTATTAACTTATCTTTTTTTACATGTATTAATGAAACATGATTTTATATTACCTTCCGTTGCAAGCATTTGTTTGTGGATGGAAGAGGAGTGTACGTTAATTGATAATGGTTAAGTAATTAATATATGGTACGTGTTGTAGTATGTATATTGCAGTTTAATTAAGAAAAAGAAATATATAGAAATATGTAGTAAATGTGGTATAAAGAGACATTTATATATAGTGTAAGTAGTATATTGTAACCAATATAATATAATAAAAAATAAATACAAATACATATTTGTACGAGTATTTGGTATAAGAAATAAATTATCATGAAAAATCAGTACATTATATAATATTCTTAAGATTAATTCAATTGGATACATTTTTTTAAGAATGTTTTTAAAATATTACTTGACAGGATTAATAATTTGGATTTTATCGTTAGTGCTTCTGATCTCTTCCGGTAGTCGATTGAAAAGAGATCGTCCTTGGTAAGTGTAATGGATTTGTGCAAATGAAGTATTTAATTTTGACCATGGAGAAATATATTAAAGGCGCTCACGGTTTTCGGTTGAATACGGTTGGTGTTTGTGTTTTTCTTTTATGATTTGAATTATTGATTTTTCAATGTATAGATCTTTGAATGTACGAGTATGTACTTGAAATTCTTCGTTTTATTTTAACATTTATAAACAGTCCATTTGCTATTTGACTGTTTGGAGTTTCGTTTGTATTCTGGTCTGATGCACTTGTTCGCTATGTTTTTTTTTTCCAGTTCATTATATACCTATTAAGAATGGACGAACCCTCCTGATGATTGGCGGTTTCACGTTTGGTCAAACGAAAAAACACCTTGAAGGCAGATTACGGTGGAGGTGTTCTTCATACCAGAAAATGCGTTGCCTTGCATTTGCCGTTACGGATGATCAAATGGTGGTGAAGTACTCATGTGAGCATAATCACGACAAACCTAATTATTATCGCGCCTCCAATGGGACATATGTCAAAATTTAAGCTGTACTATATTATACAACTTGTAACAGGACGCACTCGACAGACTTTAACAGCTTGTAACATGACGCACTCGACAGACTTTAGCGAGTGTTTCTTGAATTTATTAGTAGTCAAAAAATATAAGTGCTATTTTGTCTCTTGTGACATTTATTTTTCAATTTAAAAAATGTTTATTTCTTTCTCATGTTACCACCATCTAAAACTTTAGGCCAGCCTACTGAATGCGTACTACGTAGTACAAGTGGTTCTGTATGTATTCTTTGGAGCCTCGGTGAAACGGGCGGACTAACATTTTGGCGGGATGTTTATTTATAAATGATTTTTAGCTGTAAAATTGTTTTGAGAAAATTCATCATAGTGGCAGATTCTCTCGTAACGTTGTATGGAATGACTTTATCCATGTTTAGTAACCAGATTTGATTAATCTAGTACTTCACTACCTTTTCCCCCTTCTTCTTTCCCTTCTCCTTATCATCCCCTCTTTCCGTCCGCTTTACAAATTTCCTCGATTAGGGATGTGCACCCGGGAATAATTTGTATAATAAATTGGGATTGTACTTAAACAACTGTTTTGTCTTGAATTGTCTATACTTGAATGTTATAGTTCTTCCATTTTCAAATGTTTAACGTCCAACAAAGTTCAGAATTTAAACGAAAAATTAATAAAAAGATTAACACACACATAACCACTCTACAGAAGAGAAAATGAAATAAGACTACCCCTTTGAAAGTAAAAAATCACAGAACTCACTACTTTATAGAGCAGTGAAGATATTCCAAGAAATACCCACCAATGTAAAAGAAGAGGAGAATGTGTTTAAATTTAAGAAAGAAGTTACTAAATATGTGAAGTGTAATTTTTAATTTTTTATCAGTAATTTTTATTTGGAGATTTTCATTTAAATAATTGGAATTCCAAATAATATATATGATATATGCTTATATTAGAACATAGTATGGAACCATTGTACATAATAATAATAAATTTATTATTTCTACAGCGCAGTTTTCCTGAGAAAATCACCCCAAGGGCGCTACATATATGCCGTTTTAGGCAAAAACATTTAGTTATTATTTTTTTTAATACATATTGTTTGCTATTGTATAATACCAAATAATAGTTATATTTTTTTAGTGCATACTTATTGTAATACATATTTTTTGTAATTTGGTAAATAATAATAATAATTATAATTGGATTACTTCAAATCGTTAAAAAATTACGAAAATCACCTCAAAGGCCCTTTAACATATTGTTTGCTATTGTATAATATTTATAATTTTTTTTAATACATGTGTTTTGCTATTGTACTACATCGGTGATTCCCAAACTTATTACGCTCATGGACCCCTTCTTGTAGCAAAAACCTGAGCATGGACCCCCAAGTGAAATAACTCCACACGACTGCATAACAGCAAAATTACAAATTTAACTTCGATGTCTTGAATGTTAAATCGTGACATAAAATTAGGTATAAATAATGCATTTTGATACTTAAAGTAATATTTATTGGATAAGTTGATCCTGTATTAGTATGGAGTCATCTGAGTTTGTTGATCTATTTGCAAAGGGGTCCAACACACAATCGGGGATGCCAAGTGAAGAATGTCTTCAAATATTTAGCTGAGGTCAGAATGAGAAGCCAAGTGTTGATAATAAGCATGCAAATTTTCATCTCGTTTTTACAATTTTGAAATATTTTGAAACTGAGAGCATTTTCCTCTCCTCAAGTTTTGATTTTACAAAATAAGTATAATATCTCAGCAAACGCAGAGATATTATATAATTAGGGCGTAAAAATGACTACCAAATTAGTTATTTATGTGTCACAAATATTTTACTTTATATTAAACCTTTCCACTCACCTCCAAATTAATTTTAATTTGCAACGGACCCCCTCAGCGGTCACGAGGACCCTTGGGGGTCCGTAGGAACCACTTTGGGAACCACTGTGCTACATTATGTTTTAGTTCTCTGTAAACCTACGAAGGATGGAAAATCCCTCTTAACCTTTCCTCGCCGGTGCTGTCAACTGATTTGACATGTCTCTAATTATTTCAATATCTCTGAAAATATATTACGTTAATATTTTCGGTGTTCCTCAGCAGTACATTTATGTATTGGATACAATAAATAAGTATTTATCGAAGACGTCAGAAAAAAAGTTTTGTCGAAAAGTTGGGAAAAAAATTAATTAATATATACTCGTACGTACGTCTGCGTGCGTTGATAACTTGCCGAGCGGTGCGTTAGTTCATCGTGCTACGATGCACGATCGTCTGTAGTATCCGTTGGTCTGCTGGCCGTAATATACGTTTTATTCGTGGCCAACGTTTTTTCTTCATTATCAGCGCTTATACACAATATTTTACTTTTGTACATGTATGCCTGTACACCGTTAATAAAATGATTTACATAAGTAATAAATGTAAATTATTCGTTTATACTACATTGTTATTGAGCCTTATAACATGACTTTCGCTTCTATTCCACACATACGCAAACTTTTAAATTTCAACCTGTGAATACTAAGTCGATAAAAAATAATCGAAGACACAACATTTAAAAAAATAAATTTCTATTCAAAATAAAAGAGACGTTTTTTTCGAATGGTGTGGCGTGTAAATAGCGACATCCAATTAAAGGGCTTTGTACCCCGATGAAAAAAAAAACAACAATGAAGATTCTCTCTGGCGCAACTGCAATAAATGCTCAAATACAATAAAATCACCACTAACCTGAATCAGCTATCTCACCTGCAAGTTGTGATGGATTCGAGTTTTATCAGGAAAATTTTTTTTTTTATACTTTAAAATAATTCATGTAAATTTGGAGTCTCGAAGAATAAGGGTGCGCAGCACATTTTAGAACGATTTCTGGGTCGCTGTAAAAAAATACCAGAGCTTCATAGAGCTCATAGAGGGAGAATTTATTGTAAACACATAAAATGAATAATGAATTATAAATTGATAAACTCAAGTTCTTAAAAACTTAAGACAAGATTTTTGTGTATAGCGCAAAGGGTAACAATTATTATTTTTATAAACAATAATTATTAATCTAAAACACTCATCCAAATTGAAAAAACCTTCCGAGTAAAGATAAATGTCGCCGGCAGGACTCGAACCCGCACCGTTCTAATTCAAACACTGGGTTACAAGATAAAGGACCCAGAAATATTTCAGTGACGGCAAGTGGTATAAACTCGGCGATGGAGAAATATCCGAAATAATCGTTAATTAGATTGGAGAGTTGTACAATTTCGACATGAATTACGTATTTGGAAAAGGGGAAGCAGATAGGAACATTGTCTAGATTACCGTTTTGGATAAATATAATGATTTACAAGCATATTAATTGACATACTAAATAGAATCAACACGGTGTAGTTGATGTTAAAAATTAACTAGTTGCTATGGTTCGAAGCCGCAAACTAGTGCCTCACCTAAAATAACTAAAACAATTGAAACAAGGATTCTTTGAACGACCCGTGTCTAAGTCTGGAAGACGCCCCTGAAATCGAGAAGAGTTAAATTGGATAGGAATCCTGAGACGCGTTAAAAGATGGGCGCGGTTTGTTTCGAACTAGGACATAATGTTAGGTTTATGATTTTTTGATTTTACGGATTCTTTCGTAATCTTCTACCTAGCTGGGGCTTATACAAATACCCCTCATGTTTTCTAGCTAACTAGTACTGCGGCACTTTGGCCTTATTACTATCACCATCTGATGGTTTTATTTAATTGACTGAGTTTATTATTAAGACATTTCATGAGTTTTTAGGGAAAAGATCGTATCTGGATAAAAAACCCTAAACAAAAAAAGGAGAAGCAAACATTTAGTTCTGAACTATTTACATAACATAATGTTAGAGATCTCGAGGGTCTTGGATTGATTATAGTGACACTCTACTAATAGACCCTAGGCTGCTGGTAGTAAATTATCAAAGTAATGATGGTATGATTACGAGAATTCTTCTTTTATGAGAGGGTGATAAATTAGGCACCAACGTTTAAAACAAGGTGTTGAAATAATGAAGTTACCAAGGCACGTTGAAGAATTAAATAATGTGAAATCTCTAAGAATCAGGAATTAATTATTGATTTTAGAAATGAGTTGGAACATTCTATCTATCCTTAGGACTGAAGATAATAAATTATCAAGTTAGTGACGAAATTAGTATGAATAATATATCCAGATGCGCATTAAGAGACCAGTGTGCCTGTTGTTTTGTTAATATTTTCTCGCATCTTTGTATGCGAGGAAATATCAAAAACTTATATGAGTAAGTAGTTCGATCTTGAATGCGATTCGGTGTCCAGCGCCACTGGTAAGCAGTCTATTATTCTGCATTCAGATTTACGGTTTTGTGAGGAATGAATAGTCTTGATGACTTTGATTATGAAATTGAGCTTACCTAGGTTTAAGTCATTAGCTACAGGTCCAAGTTGTCGTTATCTATATAACTCTTAGATGTAAATCACTAATTATAAGTCTGAATTAGGTAATTTATAGTTATTAATCTAAGCTGTAAGCCATTAGTAATAAATCTAATATGTAAATTATTAAATATAGTCTAAGTGACAAGGTATATATTGGATAAATTATGTTGTGAAGCGCCCTTGAGGTGATTTCCTCGCGGAGACGGGCGGTGGAAGTGGTCCATTTGTTGTTATTATTATTACCTAAATGGATTTCTAAACCAAGCAAAAGGCACGTTTGGCACTCACATTACTGGCAGGAACGGTACCTATGCTGTTTCGATAATTGGATCAAACAGTGAGTAAACACCTTCCTCACAATATTGGTTTAAAGGAGATAATTTAAAAGAATTATAAGTTGGTGAAGGATACCTAGCACGGACCTGTGCGAAGAATAACGGGATGATCGGTCTGGAGTACGTAGAGAGATAAGAGATAGTCGGGTTTTGGGAGACGAGGGAGATGGTCGGTCTTAGGGAGAAAAGATATAGTCAGTCTGGGAGGAGGGAAGTGTTCGATTCGGTAGAAGACGAGAGGAAGAGTTGGTTTTAGATAGGCAGAGAGAGTAGTTGGTTTGATTTGATAAGGCGAGCGAAAAAGGGGAGTTTTGGGAGAGGTGAGTGGAAGTCGCGTTTTAGGAGGGAGTCGGTCCGGGGGTTGCATGCTAAAAATACGTGAGAGCGGTAGTTAATGTTTTGCGGGTTTTGTTTGTGAAATTTAACTAATATATTTTGGATATGCACTAAGAAGTTTGGTAAGTTTTTATTAATTTTCTAAGAAGTACATTAACCCGTTTCCAAACATTTGAATAATCTAATTACGTTACAGAGTTTAGATGGATAGATGTTTTGTATACTTGACCAAAGACGTTCTAATCAATTATCGGAATGCAAATTCATTTTAAGGTACCCGAGCGGGTACATCTAACTTCATTAAGTATTTTACGATAACCTCTCTTTTCACATTGAATTATATTTAAACGAGTACTACAGATAGTTCAATTACCTTCACTCAATATCAGTACTCAACTTTTAAATATTCAAAAATACCTGTTTTTACATAAATACATTTAGGTATTTATAATAATTTCCGGTAAATACTTACCTGTATAAGTGTCTTTTATTGAGTTAACTCATAATCAACAACCTCAGTACGTCAATGTATTGACCTTCACGCTGGTTAAGGGGTGAATCGAGTGGACTGCCTGAGGCTCCCTATCACGTAGAGATGCGGGAGGAGGGAACGATATGCCAGTCTGGCTTCGCCTAACTATCCCTCGTGGACAAAGAGCCGGACTTTGGATGTTGAGGGTACCCGTTGGTCTAGAGGATGGGCCTGGTTCTCCTACCATCCTGGCGCTGGTGAGTTATTTTCCCAGAATAGCGTCGGCATTTTGGGATTGTTTGAGGGGACTCACATTCCAGGGTATCATGGATCGATGCCTACCTTTGACGATGTTCAATAGCGATGGGACGTTTTCACAGTGGGGTTTGATAGATGGGAACGATTATTGGTCATTGATATTCCTACCCGTTTTACTGCGAGGCGAAGGGACAGGATGGGCAGTGGACTCGCTACCCTTTCCTGATGTACGTGTGGAGTTTTCGTGGTTGTATACCGAAATAAATTTGGCGGCTGCAGCTTTCCGAGACTCTAAATTCAACCGTGATCTTGTTGTGATCGAATCATAACGAAGACCCCACTCACCAAATATCATACTCCGACAGGAGTTAAAGCATGTAAAATTTACGTGTAAATATATGTATGTATATGTGTATACAAAATGTTTAATGTATCTATGTATACTTTATAACCGTTATTTATTTATGAATATGTATATGCAATGTTTAATATATATGTAAACCATTTATTATATTTACGTATACTTTCTATAAACACAATTTATTATATTAATGTATAATTTACCTCTAACACCCAAGATCATAATTAACGTTACTAATTATTAACATTCCAAACGATTTTTATTAATTCAAAGGTCGTTATCATTCTAAATAAACCGATAAAACCAAATTTGTCACACTTCCCGACGGGGGTCGCTGACACCGAAAGTAAGACAGTCGCATATCCCAATGACCTACATCCTCGACTATATTAAACTGGGTCAACATTCCAAATCACTCCCTTCTTTTATCGAAATATGTAGATACGTATAAGTATGTATATATATATATATATTCGAATTTAAGAACATCTTACAAAAGAAAAGGTACTTTTACAAATGTCGACATTTAATTGAAAAATAAGTATCATCTTTTGAGTTGAACTAACATTTTTTTTAAATCACGTACTTGTAGTTCGCGTACAGAAATATTATAGCGCCGTTTTCATGGGAAAATTCAATTAAAAGGCGCTCCACATCCTTCAACCATATTGATGAGTTCAAAAGAACAAACAGAACCAACAATAATAAAATATCAAAATAAGCATAATCATTCGTCGACGAAACGTTCCAGAGTTATGTTATAAAATTAATCTTATCTTCGATTTAGAATTTCAAGGTTCAGGCCTTGCGAATTTTGGACCTTTTTGGAGTCCTACCTTTTTTCCAAACAAAATCGATTTACAGTTAAATTCAAACTACATGAGATAGTCAGGGTCTCATTAAATAAATCTGTCGACCAAACCAAAACGTAATCTATTATGTATATTGTATTATCGTCTCTATGTATATTCGTATGTAAGATCTCTGAATATCTGGCACAGATTCACAACCTGTGTTGGAGATGTCAGATCCACAATTTTCTGGGAAAACTAGAGCATTGTGGATTATAAAAACTCATATTGTTTACATCTATTTATAATTTGTGACTATCGATTGCGCAGAGATAACTGCTGATTCAAGCGTAGTTATATCTGAACTTTTGATGCGGAGGACGGCCTTTCAACCCGGACTTTGCAAAAAAATCGCAAGTATCTAATGTTGTTTGACGAGGGGACGAATCCGGTTTGATCTCTTTTAAATGTAGCTGTCTGGAGGACGGGAATTCGGAGGGTCTTGGACCCATGGATATGGTAGGTGCTTTTTTCCGTCGCGGTGCAGGGGATGATTCAGATCATGGCACGAACTGAGAATGAAAGGGTTCGTACACCGGCTGATTCAGGCTGTACGTCTGTGAGGAGGGGGTTACCAACCGGAAACGTGGTCATCCGAGTACTTAAGGGGTTGGTCTGGAGCCGAATTGCTTGCCAAAAAAACCGTATTCGATCACTTATCATAACAAAAAGCTGAAAAAAACTAAAACTAATTCATGTAACTTTCCCATATTTAGGAGAGGATGGAGATGGCGCCAAAACAAATATAACTGTACCTTTTAACTATGAAAATTATTGAAACTAATCCATGTAGAATAACACTTAGTACGATGAAGAAAGGCGATAATACTATGATCATTACATTTATGTATACCAAATTTAAAATTGTAACTACGTCGTATTAAATAGATCAGGAATAGTGCAATTAGTATAGCCCAGCAGCTAAGTTTACCCATTAAATCTGACGATAGGTAAAAATAGAAAATTTAGGGGCAAAGTTAGGAAAATTCTAGTCATCTTATAGGAAATTAACGTAGATTGCATACTAGGATAATAATAGAGAGTTCAAGACATTAAAGTCTAAGATAGGAATGCTAGGAAAATAATTCTGTCAATGGTATGCGATAGTTTGCCTACATGAAAATCGGAAACATTTGAATGTTAGCATAGGGCTAGACGTCACACGCTGGCCAAGGAGGAGAAAAACCTCAAATTGAAAGGAAAACTACAAAGAGTTTTCCGATCACATTAGTTAGGAAAATTTAAGGCAGCAGTAGAGGGGTCATCTTAAATCGGTGGCGTGAACAGAAGTCTATTGCTAAATTAAATCATAAACGAAGGAAGGGCGGGCCATCACATCATAAAAGGGTCGGTGAGGAGAGGCCGTCTCATAGTCCAGAAGGTCCACTTCTCCAGGTCACGATTTGCTCGATTTTCTGTTATAAATTCACAGCACAGATAGTATTCGAGAGAGAAAACACTTCTTTCTATTACTTGGAGTACAATACTAATCAAGTTTTCCCAATTTTATATCTTTCGCACATATGCAAAAAAAAGTCATTGCCCTCTGTTGTGCATTTAGAGAACACTAACTCTATTAGGGCGAGTTCCAATGCACAGATCCAGAAATTACATCGCATACCAGAGAATAAAATATGTAATGAAATGTTCTTGATGTAAAAGATATAAATATTATTCTAAAAATATTAAATATGCCTCTAATCTACATAAGTAAATAATACGGTGCTCAATCAGAAGGAACGAAATAGGAGCAATTTTAAATATATTCTTAACCGTTTCGCAGCCAGCGTCCCCGATCGGGAACGTTCAACTTTGGTTTGTAATAAAGTATCAGCAAACCGATTGATACGATGTTTAAATAGTGTCGTTGTTAGTAATTTACTCTTTTTCTAATATTTATTTAATGTTTCAGTTCGTTTCCTTCCCCTCAAGAGCGGTAGCTCCCTGCTGATGGTCAACGGCTTCACGTTTTGTCAGCCAAGACAAAAGGTCGATGGCAAGACAAGATGGAAGTGCTCCTCGTACCAAAGGAGACACTGCAATGCGTTTGCGTTGACGGAAGGTCAATTGCTTCTGGATTTCTCTGCGCAACACAACCACGAACCACCAAAGTATTACTGTACCCCAGATGGATCATATGTCAGAATTTTGTAAATTTTAAATTGCTGACTTCTGATGGCCATACAGCTCTTGGGGTGATTTGCCCTTCTGATAGAACTGATTCGCTTCTGATGGTCTCTTTCCCTTTGCCACCAATCGCCCGGCCAACTTCAATGCATATTTTCAACGACGTGTTTACAATGGCTATTTTCGTGAACGGCTTCTAGCAACAAGCGTTCCCGTAAGAAATGAGTCATTAACAAGTGCTTAATGAAGTGAAGTAGTTGAATTGGATCTATTAAATATCTGATTCTAAAAACTGGGTTGTCTGCAATAAGGAACTCCAGTCCAATTTAAAAAAAAAATCACCAATAATAACGTTCAAAGTTAAATACCAGTATATTTCGTTTTTTTTTCCAAAGTTAGTTTTCAAAGTTAATAATAAAGTTTCAATTTTTCAAAGCTCACCAAAACGCTTCAAATCTATGGCCGGTCGGTTTTTGATTAGTTTTGAGGTTGAATGTCAAATGTCAAAACAAGGCTGAGCTTTCCCGTACATAATTGAATATTCTATTCACGGTAAACCATAACTAAACATAAGTAATAACATTATGTACCCTTTTAGAAACTTTTACTCAATAATAGTATTGATTATTAACATTATCATAATATCCGTATTGATGGTGGGTTTGCTCACGAATACTCCAATTTCTTTCATTAATAGTATATATTTTCATAATATTGAACAACAATTAAAGTCACCCAAATTATGTTTAAATTTCGCCAAAACTAAAAAAATACACATTAAAAATACAAAACAAAATCGAAAAATAAAAATGTTAATACTAATCCAAAAACACAATGTGCACTTGACGTCAGATGTTCCAAATGCAATGCTACCAACATGACAAGGCGTTTTGATGAGATGATTTTTTATTTACTTTTAAATAACGTTTTATAAAACCTACCTATAATTATATATAATGAAAGTTATATATTCAGAATCGGTGTTTGCTGATCTAAACGAATATATTTTTTAAAGCCATAATATTTTTCAATGGAGTTCCTTATTTTCTGAATAGCCCACTTAGCACTATATCACATACGTACTTTTCTCTTTAAAATGCTACTTTTTATTTCGTGAGAAGAACGCGAGTAGCGTTTTCCAAACTGAATAACTCATTGAATCGATAGTGAATTCAGCATTACCCCGTTAAAAGAATTTTGCATTCTTTTTATGAATGTGTATTATTTAAAAATAATTCTTTACCGATGTCGACTTTGCTTTATACACAATGCATTTTTTGTTGTTTTTAACTGTCCTTTACATAATGTATGTATTAATCGTATTGTGAAATGAATGTTGTCTCTGTCATAAATAAATAATTTACTAATAAATTGAAATCAGCCGCCCTTAACTCTCATTTCAATTTAAATTTTTTCTTCACATTAAAAACACGAAGAACAAAAATTTGTTTGGCTTTTATTTGTATTATTTAACACGTTTTTCTTACTTGTAATATTATAATTGGAAGTGGAGAAAATTAATTTTCATTCTGTTGTACAAATTGTAGATCGGTTAGAATGTCTTGTAAAAATGTACATTGTAATGTTTTTTTTTATCTGTAGTTATGCTTGTGACTTTAAAATTTAAAAATAATAGTTTGAATGTTGTTGTAAATATGTGTTTTTATAATTCATAGTTTTCCTTCGTTTTGTCGAACACTGATTGCAACTAGTTTTTTTTTTTTTTTTCAGATGACGACGTGGAAACTGAGATAGAGATTGTGGAAGTTGAGATACCTATGGATAATAAGGATAAAATCGAAGCCTGGACGAAGAAAATAAACGACAACATTGGACGGATATCTCAGGAGATAAAATCGGAGAAAGAACGCACCATGGGTCACATTGTTGTGTCAAGTAACGACAAAAAGCGAAAGAGGTGCAAATACTGCGGCTCCAAAACTGTGTTTATCTGCAATAAGTGCAAAGTTCCATTGCATACGAAATGCTTTTTGACCTATCATCAAGCTTCTTAAATCAAAATGATTATTTCTGTATAAGTCAGATGTTCCTAGTCTGGATTGGGGCATATATGAACAACTGTCTCCTGGGTCAAATATGAACAGCTGTAAGATTTGTTATGAGTCGCCAGGGGTACGTACGAATATTTGTCAGATTTTACTGTTACTTGCCAGGGGCATGTATGAAAGTCGGATTTATTATGAGTCGCCACGAATGAACAACTGCCAACAATAACAATATTATGTTACTGCAAGTAGCATGTTGGCATGTATGAACGTCTGATTTATTTGCAGTCGCGAGGGACATGTGAGAACATTAGTTAGATTTATCGTAAGTCGTCAAGAGCATTTATAGATAACTGTCAGGTTTATTATAAACCGCCAGGGGCGTGTTTGAGTGTCAGATTTATTATAAGTAGCCAAGGGCATATATACAGGCACTCTCAGACTCATGACGGGTCACTCAAAGGGTTAACACAAATGTTTATATTTTGTGCATCGTTAGTAATAAAGTAATTAATGAAAATTAATATAAAGCTGTATATTTTTAAGAGCTGCTATTTATTTAAAAGGTTTGTGGAAATGAAGGTATGACAGTATGACATCGACCATATTATTATGTTGGCAACTGACGAGCGGACTTTGCGTCTGTAAGTGGGTATCGTAATTTGGGCCAAAACTATTTACGCATAGGAAAGTAAATTTATTTATTTAAAAAAAGGTTATTATAATTTTTTTGTGTATTGTAATTTAATACGTAAGAACCATGGAACAAATCAAATAAATTAAATGGGCACATTTTCATACTATGTGACCTGCGTTACAAAGTAAAAGAAATTGCTGTGCATGCATTTACATATTATTAAATACTCTAAAAAAAGATTTATAAACATTTATGTAACTAACAGATGTCAACCTCACTTTTATTGTATACATTGAAAGTTGGGTACTTATTTCTGAAGAAGTATATAAATATCTCTCTCAGAGAACTATTAAAATACATTTCTATTTATACATTATATATGTGCCTGCACTAAGAAAATTTTAATTGTACATACGCGCTGGATCTACCCCAGAAAAAAATTGTAACCTCAAAAGTAAAAGGACACTTTTTGTGTTTGGAACGATGAAATTAAAATTTGTGTTTAGATATGTAGGTACCTCTCAGACAAATAAGAAAAACACGTAATGGGGGAACTGCCCCAGTAGTAATTAAGATTTTAAATTATGTACATCATACGGATGAAATTAACTATATAACTATGTGGGAACATATCCCAGTAGAAAAAAAGTATATTTATATTGTCTAGAATCTAGATACTCGTATCTCTGACAAATGAAATCAACTATATAAGTATGTGGGATGAAACCCCTTAGAAATATATTATATGGATAGTTAGTAGGTACATCCCACAGATGAAATGAACTATATAAATGTGTGGGAGCTTAACCCCAATAGAAATAAATCTATACATAATAATATCTATGCACCTACCTCCCCCACAGATGAAATGATCTATTTAAATGTGTGGAAGCATACCCCAGTTTATAAGGTGTATGTACTTGCCATAGATGAAATGAGCTATATAGATATGTGGAAATATACCCCAGTTTATAAAATGTATGTACTTACCACAGATGAAATGGTCTATTTAAATGTGTGAAAGTATACCCCGGTTTATAAAATGTATGTACTTCCCACAGATGAAATGGTCTATTTAAATGTGTGGAAGTATACCCCAGTTCATAAAATGTATGTACTTACCACAGATGAAATGGTCTATTTAAATGTGTGGAAGTATATCCCAGTTTATAAAATGTATGTACTTACCACAGATGAAATGGTTTATTTAAATGTGTGAAAGTATACCCCAGTTTATTAAATGTATGTACTTACCACAGATGAAATGGGCTATTTAAATGTGTGAAGTATACCCCAGTTTATAAAGTGTATGTAATTACCACATATGAAATAAGCTATTTAAATGTGTGGAAGTATACCCCAGTTTATAAAATGTATGTACTTCCCACAGATGAAATGGTCTATTTAAATGTGTGGAAGTATACCCCAGTTCATAAAATGTATGTACTTACCACAGATGAAATGGTCTATTTAAATGTGTGGAAGTATACCCCAGTTTATAAAGTGTATGTACTTACCACATATGAAATAAGCTATATAAATGTCTGGAAGTATAACCCAGTTTATAAAATGTATGTACTTACCACAGATGAAATGAGCTATATAAATGTGTGGGAGCTTAACCCCAGTAGACATAAATCTATAGATTATAATATCTATGCACCTATCTCCTCCACAGATGAAATGATCTACTTAAATGTGTGGAAGTTTACCCCAGTTTATAAAATCTATGTACTTACCGCAGATGAAATGGTCTATTTAAATGTGTGGAAGTATACCCCAGTTTATAAAATGTATGTACTTACCACAGATGAAATGGTTTATTTAAATGTGTGAAAGTATACCCCAGTTTATTAAATGTATGTACTTACCACAGATGAAATGGGCTATTTAAATGTGTGAAGTATATCCCAGTTTATAAAGTGTATGTAATTACCACATATGAAATAAGCTATATAAATGTGTGGAAGTATACCCCAGTTTATAAAATGTATGTACCTACCACAGATGAAATGGTTTATTTAAATGTGTGAAAGTATACCCCAGTTTATTAAATGTATGTACTTACCACAGATGAAATGGTCTATTTAAATGTGTGAAGTATACCCCAGTTTATAAAGTGTATGTAATTACCACATATGAAATAAGCTATATAAATGTGTGGAAGTATACCCCAGTTTATAAAATGTATGTACTTACCACAGTTGAAATGAGCTATATAAATGTAATATATAGGAGATATGTAGTATTATATTTTATAATAATATCTTATAAATAGTTTTATGTTTCTTGAAATAAAGATTCCATTTCTCCCAAATCCTCCCTTTGTCCTTTCCTCTGTAAAAATGACACACTACAGATTCCTGTATCCGACCTTTGGAATTCTTGATTGGTATCACAAGAAATAAACCTTTTTCGGCTTAATTTGCCAAACAAATGTTTGTCTGAATCAAATTTATAGATATTAAATATAAGTATTTTCGTAAAGCTAAGTCATCTATTTTTAAAATATTTATTGGAAAGATTGTAGTCATAATTAATAATTATTTATTAACGCTTGTCAAATAATATTAATTTATACGTTGTGTTGCGTACGTTCTGTGATGTTTCAATATATTAATACATTGTGTATGTTTGTTTAATGCCAAATATAGTTCCAAATTGATGTGAAAATCTGTTTAATTTCATTCCCTCCCACAATTATTTTTTATTTAGAAACTATTTTATTTTGTCTGACCCACTATAAACGTTCTGCTGCGAAATTCTAGTTCAACGCAGCGCAGCTTCAGACTCACATTATCGTTTGCCATTTCTCGCAAGAACCGTTTGAAGTTTTAACTGAAAATAATTATTGGATACATTATTCAAATTTTCACGACAAAACGTATTATCGTAATTGACGTGTTGCGCTTTCTCCTCTATCCAACGTTTTAGACAGCCTTGCATTGCCCATCAGCAGAGCAGATTTGTAGATTGTGGTGGAAACGTGTTGATTTGCGTAGAAGTGATTCCATATTGCCCTCGTTAATTAATTGTCTTTAATGTTGTTTTCGGCTGTCAGTTTTGGAATAACCATCCAATTCCGGATGTCCCTAATGTTGGTAAGGTTTTTGTGGATTTTCATTGCCTTCATTATTAGGCGAACTCGACACGTTTTCGGCCTCCCCAGAACTTATTGCACAAATCCAAAGAAATTTATTTCTGAGCACTTCCTCATATCCTCTTCCTTCCCACTACCTCCTCCCTCGCTCCCCGGTCCACGCAGCGTATCCCATTTGAATATGACATAGTCCCACTGGCACCGGGCAGTTGGAACTTTTATGCGGTTAAAAGAAAAACTTGAGTTGTTGCCTCATTGCAGAGGGATGTGACCCCATTCCAACTTCCCTGGTCCTCCTTCATCATTTGTTTCTTTTCGACTCAGGGAAGCGAAAAGCTGCAAAAGGCCAATTTGCAAGGGAAGAACGTATCTTTATTGTGATATTTGTGTTTTGACTACCTACCAAAAGTAATCGTTTTGATTAAATCAAATAATACTTTATCGAGCCACTTTATTTTTATATATGTTTAAGGCGATCCACTTCGTGAAATTCGAACAAAATCACGAACTCCTTATGCAAGTGGCGAAAAGGTTGAAATTCCCGCTTAACACCGGCCGCATGTTTTGATTTGCGCATAAAAAAACATCACCAAAATGTGTGTTTTATTTTATTTTCTAACAGGCATAATTATAAAAATGTTTTTTGTCATATTCTAAAATACTTAATTTTCCATAATGTGCAATATGATAATATCCGAAAAAGGGTTCGTAATTAGGCGATTTTGTACTTTAAACATTTTTTTTTGGTTTATAGAGATAAATGCCCGGTTGAATCAAAGGCCAAGGTATGTGTTCTAATTACAGCATTTAATTAAATCATCTATGATTAATTTCTAAAATATTAAACACTAGATCTCAGAGTTAAAAACACATACAACAAGGAATCACAAACACAATATTTGGACAAAATACTTCTTATACTATGGTATATTAAATTCTACAACAATAACTACTCGCCTTCAAAAATCACAACAACAATATTAATTTAAAAATCAAATAAAACGCTGAATATGTTACATAGAGATCTGAAATAGGTAATATATTAACACAAAATACAGACTAACACCGAAACCACTCAACTGCACTTAAAACACCTCACCTTGCAATTATTTATTTTTTTCAGCAATCACATCAATTTATTGTAATTTAAAATTCTTTCAAACGATTGGTAACTTTGTGGCGTCATTATTAATTAAATAATTTACTTTAATACTCTGTAAATGAAATCCTCAGCACGGGAAATCTTAGTGAGGATATCATTATTTGTTATTTAGTTTAAAAAAAAAAGAAGATAATAAAACATTATTATTATTATTATTAACTAGTTATTTATGATATTTCTAGGCCATCATATTTTCAAACCAAAACACATGATTTTTCATTACTTAGCATTGCATCACCTTAAAAGGAACGGCTGCGCGTCCTGTCTCATACAAAACTCAATTTTGAATTTGAGGCCAAAATACTCACCTAAACCTAATGATTTTTTTTTCATCAAAAAGTATAGTAAATATCTAGTACCGATTAGAAGTAATTTATTTATTTTTGTTTTACATTATGAAATATAGGCCATTAAAGGAATTGATTTTTCGCGATTTTGGAGGCACCCTTAACAATTATTTGGAGACTAACGGTGATTTAAAAAAAAGTTTTACCCCACTTTGAAAATATAATGAAGTATAAAATTACAAAAAAAAATATATATATATATATATATATATATACATGGATATATATAAATATTAAAATAAGCATTATGGTGGACTTTAAATTAAATTAAAAACGACCAATTTACGTTGGAACACAAATTTGCCGTACATAATTTAAAACATCGACCCAAAAAAACTTTTTTTTTTGAATGTTTTGTTTTTGTATTATTATCTACATAATCATATTTACATAGCTAATATATTTTTTTAAACTACAATAAACCCGCATATAATTTTCTAAGTTGCCTTTATAATTATGAAAATTGTTTTTTTTTTCATGGCATATACTTCATAATTTAAAACAAAAATAAATAACACACTTCTCATCCGTACTAGATATTTACTAAACCTTTATTTTAAAAATATATATCATTCTGTTTGGATGGGAATTTGGGCCTCAAAACCAAAATTAAATTATGTGTGAAACAGACAGCGCAGCCGTTCCCCTTAAGTCAACCTGTATCCGTTGCTTCAAATTTTCATCAGGACAGAATAATCATAATGTCATACATAATACCCAAAAATTGTTTTTATTTTGTAAATATTAAAAATGTTTTTGTGTTATTCAATTCATACGAAAACATCAAACTTTTTAAGTGACTCATTTTACTCATTAATGTTTGTGTATTTTCTTAAATATTAAAAAAAAATTGTTATTGTACTTTGTTATTAGTATGCCTTTTTTTAAATAAATGTTTTTTGTGTTATTTTACTTAACCTAATATGCTCCCATCGTGTTTTGTACATCTGTGTATGCATTGTGTAATTTCTCTAAACTATAAAGATGAAAATGCCTTCCGAAGGCATTAACACACTGTGGTGAAGTCACTAACTATGTAAATCAAGTCTAGATTTAAAAAAAATATTTTCAGTAGTTGAGAAACTACCAATGTTAATATATCTAGTCAAATTAAGCCAAATGTAAATAGCAGAATACGTGTAATCACTTAGAAGCTAACTAGCAACGTCTCTCCGCAGTGGTGGGCTGAGAGGATGGATCGCCACACAACTCTGTCTTGGAACATATTACTTGTTTCATTTACATTCATTCATTGTCTCTTACATACATTACTTGCCTGTTATTCATGCATTCAGCATGGACCGACTTAAAAAAAAAAAGAAAATTTATTCCAGAAAAAATAAAATTAAGGTTTTCACTCATTAAATGGGTGCCTAAATAAATAAGTGACAATATTATGCATTTTAATTATTGTGTTAATTTAATTTCAGAAGATATATTTTTTTATATACACCTATCCTTCTCTCTTTTTTAATGTCGTCTGGAAGGCAATTATATAAATTGCCCCCTCGTAGCTAATGGATTGCTTGCCATATTGTTCATATACGATGCTTAATATGCATGTTATCATGCTGTGTACTTGTATAGTTTTAATGAATTCTGTGTTTGCCTGTATGAGTTTATTATCTATTTAATATATTAAGATACATATTTTTTTCTTATTGTTAAAAGTTTTGTTTCCTCCTATATTTTTAGTGGATATTCTAGAATTAATGAAAAAATAGCTTTTTGATTACTTTTGTATTACCTGTTATTCATTTATGTATGTTTCATATGTGTTTCCCTAGATTTAAGCAAAGTAGTTTAGATGCGATTGTACTAGGCTATAATTATAATCCTTTAAAAAAAATTATTGCGATATGATAAGACGCCAGTTAAGGGAGTGATTTTTTCTTTAATCCCTTGTATGTGCTGTTTAAATGAATTAATTGTTGCCAATGCATAGCCCAAGATATTTCTCGCTTGCCAGGATTCGCAAGTCGCTCTCTTCTATATTCAGGGGTACACGAGGAGGTATTATTTGATGGGTTGAGCTTAATATCACGTATCCTGTTGTTGTTTTTATACATTCAATGATAGGAAGTTTGTTTGTAGCTAATTGTTAACTTTATTTCGGTCTCTTTTGTAATACATATATGTACATTTTTAACCCAATAGTAAATTGCAGTATCATATGCATATAAGGAAACTTCACCGTCTAATTCTAATTAAGAAGTATTATTTATGTGGAGATGGAATAGTAGTGGCCCTTGTATTGATCCCTGTGGAACTCCATAGTTTATTGGAAGCTGAATGCTATCCTGATTGTTTATGCTATCGAATTGCTTTTTGTTGTTGAGACATGATTGAAATAGGTTAAGAGTTTTCCCGAGTTTTTGAGAAGTACCGATATCATGACTGTATCGAAGACTTTGAAGGTCTACTAGTATAGATAAAATAAAATTTCCACTATCAATGCTGTTTCTAAGTTTACTGATTAAGTCATTATTTATTCCCGTATGCATGTTAATTTTTTTTCTAAAGCCCAATTGTTTTTATATATAAGACTGATTTTTTAACAGAAAATTGTTTAGGTAGCCTTTCGTAAATTACACTTTCATCCTTCGGCTGCTAGTTATCATGAAGTCGATTTATGTATATTTAAAAAAATATGTTATGTCTATTTATTTTGCAAGAACAGTTATATACCAATATATTTTAAAAGTGATAAAAAAAGACAAAAATATAGCTGACTTTATTGTATAAGATAGATAAATAAAGCGATAAAAATAGGTTACAAGTAGGAACATAATATACATAACTTAGTAGTTAATTCGTGCTAAAACTTGTTGTAGGTGATGTGGAAATATCCATTAATATATCACATATCTATTTCCTGTGAGGCAGTTAATTAAGCTAGTAAGTCTTTCCGGGAGCATCACCATCCAATGTAACTCGAAAAGCACTTGAAAACTGTATTTGTTTATTCATTATCTCCATTTTAGTTTAATTATCCTGCTTTCCTTATTTTTCCCGCTGTCATAACTAACTAGCCAACTAAACATCACGCTGTTTCTTCGAAGGGGTAAGCAGATAGGACGGATCGCCAAACAACTCGATCTTGGCATACACTTCTCGCTTCATTCACATTCATACATCGTCTCATACATTCTCTTCTATTATTCCGACTTCTGACATGGTCCGACTCAAGTATTTGATTCACTTGATCGTCCCATGTCTTCCTCGGGCGTCCTCTGCTTCTTCTTCCATTCACATTCGCGTAATGTATTCTCCTTACACTCCTTTCTTCGTCCATTCGCTCTACATGCCCAAACCATCTAAGGTGTCATACTGATATATAATATGACGTATTATGACTGATATTTTGTTTTTCTTGTTTTACTATTATTCACAAATTTTAATTATTTACGCACTGGTATCGAAATCATTGGAAACTTTGAATTGAAACTAATTGGGTGCAACTAATATAATATTATATTCTATAGTTTGTTTCCCAAATATAATAAAACCACATATTCGTATAGTTTCTGACCATTTCTATTTTATTTCAGCTGTGTTCATTCGTAAAAAGGATGGGGCTAGGTTAATTGGAATTGGTCTTTACAGATTTGGTATTCAAACCGTGCAATATTCTGGAAAAATTCTGTGGAGATGCTCCAATCACTATAATCGTGGCTGCCTTGCAAAATTACACACCTACAATGAAAAAATTTTACTGATTGATAACAATCACAGTCACCCTCCCAAAGAAAATAAAAAGGCAAAAAATAAACCCAATATTAGTCCTTCGGGAGATCAACAGAAAGGGTTTAAACACAGTAATTCTCCTTCTGGAAACCCAAAAGATAATACGAAACGCAATAATCCGCCTTCTGGAAGCCAAAGAGGAAAACCAAAACACAAAAAACTTTCTTCTCGAGACCAACTGAAAGAGTTTGAAGAAAATAATCCTCCTTCTGGTTGCCAGAAAGGAGATGCGAAACACAATAATCTTACTTCGAGATACCAACAGACAGAGTTTGAAGGCAATAGTCCCCCTTCTGGAAATCAAAAAGTCAGTGTTAAACACAATAAGACTCTTTCTGGAGACCAAGAAAAAGCATTTGAGCACAAACGTCAACGTTCTCGAAAACGAAATAAATTGGTTGACTATGGTCATCCTCCAGTTGAAAATCAAAACAAAAAAATTGACTACGACTCTCACAATTTTGTAGGAGGTGTTAAAATAAAGCAGGAAATAATAGACCTGGGTTATGAGGACAATTATTGCGTGAAAGCAAATCCTCTAAATACCGATAACTTGAACAATCATCCTTTAAAAATTAAAGAGGAAAAGTTTGAATGATACTCCACTGACGTATAAAATGTTGACAACTGTAAGATTTTAAGATTTGCGAATAACATTAATAACAATATTACTTTTAATAGCGCATATTTGTGAAATATCATACCAAGGGTGCGTACAAGGTTAGAAAAACTTAAAACTATTTTGTCATTCGCACGGCTTACAAAACTAACGCTGCTTATAACTAAGATAATGTAGTAACTAATTAATGGGTATTTTCACGGTAATACAATGTCGCGGGCTGTGAAAGGATAAAGCTTAAAAATATTAGGTTATATAGTGTGTAGATGTGAGTAGCTTTAAAATAATCGTTACTAGTATATGTTATCTATGGATACGATTTCTGAAAAAAAAAATAGTTTTGATCATTTACCTTTTTTTTAATCCGTCTTAGTAAAGTAATGTATTGTTTAAACCCAACCATTACAAAAGTCACTGTGTATGTTCTTTCCCGGATTCATTTGGCTTTTAAATTACAATTGTATAATACTTAATCGGAAGATTGTCGAGCTGAGTAATCTGTATGGGCACATTTCAAGCAGTGCCGGTTTTCTCTAAAGTGCGTTTGTGCAGTAAACTCGCATAAAAATATAAGAATATAAAACAAACGTGTATCATAATTTTACCACGCTTTAATTATTTGAACTTTATTTTATAAAAAAAAAATTTGTTGATTACTGGCCTCTTTTTTATCTCCATAAATATGTAATTACACTATTTGTCTACAAAGCATTGCTCTAACTTACACACATTTTATGTGAGTACTTATCACCCAGAGATCAAGTATAATGTGTAAGTTGCACGCAGCCAGTGGCAAGGACAGTGATAATTGGCAACTAAATGGTTTTGTTCTTTTAAAGTAACTGTCCGCGTCCGGACAAGATTCTGCAAAGTGGCAATTTAAATTTTTTTTTTTAAATATTACTATTTAAAACATTTTATTTAACATCAATGTGACAAAAAAGTAATTAAAAAACAAATACAGGACAAAAAAGGAATGAAAGTCCCGATATACCACTTATTAGTAGTTTTTCAACGGGTGCTTTTTACATATTATATTTAGTTTGTAGTGTTAAGGTAAATTAAAATATGTATATTATGGTGTTTCATTGTATAAGGCAAAAAATAAAATGTTTAATTTTGCCAGACTTTTCTTACGCCCCGAGTCTCAGTGATATAAAAAATAATACCATAATTGCCCACTAGGGTGGCCTTAACCCGTGTGTTTGATAACCCACTTTTTTAGATATGTAATAATAGTTTTGTTTTGTAGATAACTATCATAAATAATTATACGGGTGTTCACTACCTGCCCCGTAAGTTAAATACTTGCTCAAGGATTTTTAGGATGATTAATTAGTTATGATACTCTATTACACTCTTTTTAGATCTATATCTAGAAGAGAATGATTTTATTTTTTAAACCAATTCACAGGGATTTGATGATTTGTTCCTATGTTTTATATTATAATAAACAAATAAAAAACACATGTAAGGTTTTTATTGAATAATTTCCACGTTACAGTCCAATTAACATTGGACCCTAAGAAAAACGAACCATGTAAATGTAGAAAAAAAAATCAAAATGTATTGTTCAAAAGATGCGTAATCACGTCATAATTAAAACCGAAAAAAAACTTTTTGTTTCGGTTTCGTGGTTCATCGATTTGTTAATATTTTCTTCAATGATTATTATTATTTTATTTCTTCAAATGATGTAAAATAACTTCATGGAGTCATATTTATTAAATTAATAATAATTACTTTATTTAAAACCACTGCAAATAATGTGTAAATATATACATGTTTCAGAAGCAAAGCTCCCTCTTTAGGATAAAGAATTTACCTACTAATAATAATGACAAGTATAGAACACAAACACAAATATAAAACCACAAACAAGTATTAAAAATAAGTTATGAAAGTGGGTAAGTAATTAATTGAAAATGTAAAAATAATTGAAAAAAAAATAATATATATATGTATTAAAATTTTTTAAATAAAATAAGATTTTGTACTAGAAAATGAATATTTTAAAATGGAGCAGCAACACGGATTATAGAGATATAACTCCTCCAGGTTTGTTGCGAATGCGTGGTAAAACTAATGAATGAAATGAATAACGTGCAAAAATGTTGAGATTCGCAAAGAATGCAAGGCTTATGTGAGCGTAATGAGGAAGATTAGGAAAGGTACGCTTATATGATTTGAGCATGTAGAGCGGTTGAACGAAGAAAGGAGTGTAAGAAGAATATATGACGCGAATGTGAATGGAAGACGCCGGGGTCGCTCGAGGAAGACATGGCACGGTCGAGTAAACCAAACACTTGAGTCGGGCCATGTCAAAAGTCAGAACAACAGGAGAGTATTGTTACGCAACGAATTCGCTACAGTATCGTTGTAACTCCAGGCGACCTATTAACTGCTATCCGCGTGCATTTGTCTGTGTTCCCGGCATTACGCATTTACGATGGAAGACGTGAGCCTCGACGCCTTGGATCATGTAAGCTGTATCTAACCCCTATCAACTGTGCTGATATAATTACTTGCCTCCAGTAAATGCCCGAATTAATTCCAGAGAGAGGGATTCAGTATAATATAGGCAGGATGTCTGTTTTTTTAGGTTAAATCAATCGTATGTTTTGATGTAAATATAATGTGTGCCCTCTTGCAATAAACCCTGTACTGAGAACTGGACTGATTCATTTGAACGGTATGGGAGCCCCTTGTGTCCTTGGCCAGATATGAGGCGGAAGTCGATCTACGATCCTGAGAGACGGAGTCACAACTCTACCCACAGAGCTAGTCGAGGAGAGCTGAGAGTCGGCCGTCTCAACAGTTGGCCTCTTGGTAACCATAACATTTCTTTTGCTTGTTCCCCAACACTGGCGTCCCGTCAGGGCCGTTACACTGGCGCCCCTCGTGGATGGTACCAGGGCTGTTACACTGGCGCCAGCTTGGGGGGCCACCTTTCTAACTTATTCCACTGGTGCTCCAACGTGTTAACTTTTTACACTAACACTGCATCGTGGGGCCGCCTTTCCCATCCCCAACACTGGAGCTCCAACTTCTTACAGTATGTATGAGACGATGTATGAATATGAATGAATCAAGGAGTGTGTGCCAAGACCGAGTTGTTTGGCGGTCCGTCCTCTCTAACCACCCCTGCGGGGAAACGGCGTGACGGTTAGTTAGTTGTATAAAAAGGGAAGAAAATTATAAAGATTTAATTTTATGTCGGTAAGTAGATCCCTTGGATGAGCGACATCTTTTGACATAAATTAAATCATTTATAAATCGTATTCGTAAAAAGCGTTTACTCTGTGGCTTGCCATAATTAACGTATATTATACGAGTACATGCATTTGTTTTAAACCACTTTGATCACAAATAATTACCAACTGGCTTCAGAAGTATGTGCCCTCCTATCTTCGTGACAATATTAAAAAGTTATACATTTATGAATATCTCCCATCTATTGATTGTGTTAGAAACCTTGTGTTCAATTTTTACAAATTTTATAACGTAATGTAATTGTACCATATAAGCTGAAAAAGTCAATGACATTAACAATCACTTATTTTATTTATTTTTATTAGCGACTATATAAATAATCATGTAAAAACACAAAATATGGTGTAAGTGTTACGTACCTACTCACCTGATCCTAAACTATCTTCCCACTTCAATAATTACTAGCTATTTTTTACCTTATTCTTCATCAGACAATAGGTCATCCAGTAAGTACCTTTTTATTATTGTAGCCATTAAAATAAGTGTCTCATCTCAGAATTATAAATACCGTAATAAAACTTTCCTCGAATGCTATTGCTTTTCCCAAAGTCGTTTGTTAATGTTCTCTGGTAATCGCTTAAAATATGTTTATTATCATATCCCCTAAATTTGTAAACTAATATATTGTTCTCGAAACTGAAAGACCCTTCTCGGTATTCCCGCTACTTTTCAAAAAAAACGGGGCAACTCTTTGTAAGTTTCTTTATAAACCTTATATTTCCTATATCCCGGGCTCATTCCTTCTACATAATAGCTAAGGTACAGTACCTCAGCTCATTCCTCCTACATCATAGCTAGAGCCTAGTTCATAATTCTTTCATCTTATGTCTTACACCTAATAAAATACCTAAACATGAAGTATCTGATTTTATACTAAATCTACAACCCTAGCCAACAAAAAGGAAATAAAATATAAATAACAAGTGAAAAAACAAAGGTACATTCAGTGAAGAACAGTTAAATAATCCCTAAGCCCAAGAACACGTAATGTATCTAAACCGGGGTTCAAAACCGGTAGGTACGTAACATAAGTATGAAAATATTTGCAGAATAATTTGCTGTGCTAAGGCGGACTACTAAGAGTTATTTATGTACTTTGATGTCATCTAATTAAGTTCATCTTCAATGTCGTTTTTAGTGCTGTTTTTAAAGTTGTTTCATTGATCTCTTTCAGTCAGAATTCTCGACTTGTACTCATTAAACTTTTCTTTAGTTTTGTATCTGGGGAAGGATGTATTGGAATTTTGTTGCAAAATATATGTAGTTTCTTTGTCCATAAGTGGTTTTATAAGAAGGAATGTTATTTTGATGTCATTTTGATTCGATGTAGTGTCATGTGGGTGGCTCCGCATTTTTGAAAAGTAGTACATTTTTGGCATTTGGTACGTCAAAACTTTTGAAATTTTTTATCGAAAGCGTTCTTATGCGTACTCCAAGTATGGTCTTTATGATTATTTTTTAAATTGTATTCATATTGTTTATGTACTTAGATGTCGCAGTTCCCCACCCCGTTCCAGATTCGATTCGAGAATGACATAATGCGTAGTAGACGTTGATACTTTATTAATCCAAGATTCCTTCTCTTCAGGGGCCCGTTACGTCACTGGAAAGGGGGGAGCGAATTTGCTAAAGTATGGTAATTATACGTTTTGCATCGGAAGAACAGGTGCAAATGGCAAAACCAGGTGGAAATGCTCCACGCACAATAAAAAGAACTGCAACGCGAAATTACACACTTTCAACGACGAGTTAATTTTGGTAGATAACCATCACAATCATCCACATCCACGGGATCTTTCAGAGAGAGAGATGAAGACATAAATCATATCAGGCAGCTTGGCCATTTCTGAGGTTGGGGTGTTTCACAGAAATTCAAATGCCAATCAGCGCCATTTTGATTTTTGTTTGACATTTGAATTGTCCCGTTAAAGGCCAATTCTAGGTCGGTCTTAGTTTTTGAACAAATTGTGATCAGAAAAGCACAACTGTCACGTTGTTATGCTTGTAAACTGATCATTGACGAAAAATGGTGCTGATTGGGCATATGTTGAGAATATTACGTTTGAATTTCTGCGAAACGTACCAACCTGAGGATGCTAAAAGAATAACACCGAACATAGTTCTTCATGAAATGGAACTATACTTCTTGTTCTACCAGGAACTCTGAACATTATCATTTCTTACAGGTCCGGAGTATCAAATTGTACATGTTTTATGCAAGCAGAGTAAGTTACTAACAATTCTTCTATCGGATATTTTTTTTAGCACAAGGAAATTAAAAATATGATCATAGTTAATCTATTCTGAGGTTATACCTAATTTAAAGTTGATGAATCTCAAAAGTTTATTTTCTACTCTTTCTATTTTATCTACGAGGGTTGTCAAAAATTAAAGACCGTTTTCGTTTTAAAAACCAGGAAATTTTTATTCGTACAAAATTTGTACATGGGATTGTTCATACATGTCTACACTATTTTTCTACATAATCCCCGGCAAGTTAAACGCACTTCTTGAGTCGGAGAACGAGGTCTTTGATCCCTTTGTCGTAAAAATCTCTCGCCGCGGTTCGCAACCAGATTGACACATCTTCCTAAACTTCTTCGTCGGTCGTGAAGCCTTTACCGGCCATATGTTGCTTTAGGTGAAGGAAGAGATGAAAGTCACTCGTTGATTTGCTGAATTCTGGAATCGAAATTGCGAGGTCCCGGACTGTCAGACGGTGGTCTTCACGAACTTTAGCCTGAATTTTCTCCTACAATGCGTCATCAATTGAAGACCTTCTTCCCCTTCCTTCCTCATCATGCACATTGGTTTTTCCGCTCGAGAACTCAGCACACCACTTCCCAACATTACGCTGGTTAATCACATCGCCAAAAATGGCCATAAATGACTTTCAACTGAGCGGACTTTCTCCGCGTTAAGAAAGCCAATAACAGAGCCCACTCCACATTTGGCGGGAGACGGCAGTGGAGCGTCCATCTCTAACAGCAGCTACAGTCAGACTGGATAAACGACCGCTCGTTGTGGAGGGGGAAGTACGCGCTACAAGCTTGTGTTGCCAACTAGTGAAATATTTCGTCCGTACCGCCGCAAATGACAAACAGTCTGTAATTCTTGGACAACTCTCATGTATGGATTTTCATAATATGGACTCCAAAGAGTAGAATTAAATTCTAAGTAACTTCTAACCAGTGTTGTAAAGAGAATTATGAATATAAATAATGATTTGAATTCACGAGTTATTCTTAATATAAAACCCAATATCTTCATTACTTTGTAATTTCATCAACGTGGGGAACAAAGTTACACTTATTATGAATAATTACACCTAGATGTCTAATTAGGGGTTATAGGGAATATTGAAACAATATGTTACCCTTATTATTTCTGCAAAATGTTGTGGTTTGAAATTTTTTATATATAAATATAGTTTATTACATTCACACCATTCATATAACTTTACAAGATTATTTTATAGGACATAAAAGTCGTACAGATTCAATGTAATTTTTAATATTTTAAGATCATCAGCGAAAAGGAGAATGTGAACATCATCAAAAATATCATTAATAAAGAGCACAAAAAGTATTGGTCCCAGATTTAGAGTAATAATATACTGTTACTCTAAGGTCCCAGGTGAGACCCCTGAGGTACTCCTCTGGACCCCTCAAAAATAGATCAGAGTGGTAATTTGGTATCTTTACTATGAGTATTATCGAATTTAGATAGCTCTGCCAACCAGCTCAAGATATTACCACTTAATCACATTGTCTTTAGTTAGCTTATAAGTATTACATGTGAAACTTTATCAAATGCCTTACTAAAGTCAGTATAGATTGTATTCACTTGTAATCTTTTATTAATACAATCAACAGTTTTTTGTTAATAACTAATTAAGTTAATGAGAGCGGATCTACCTTTTACAAAGCCATATTGGTAATGGGCAATTACTTTATCAATTTCAGAGCTGAATTTGGATAGGAACAATGATTCTAAAAGTTTAGGTATTGTAGATTGAATTCATATTGCTCTGTAATTAGCAATATCAGAGCGATCCCCGATGTTTATAAAGAACTCGAGACGATGAAGAAAGATTATTTTTCAAATATTGAAGAATGTGTCAATATGAGTTTGAATTTCTTTTAAGTAATATAACACCGATAATAACTAAACGAAATAAAAAAAATTTAAGGGGTCTGTACCACCAAGATACGTCTACAGGCTTCCATAGATACGCGACATGCGATGGCACAGACAAAATATTCTACCCGGGGTTTGACGCCTACATAATTTTGCACTGCACGGCTCGCCGTGGACGTCCAAGGCAAGCCGTACCGTCGATCGTTTTTACAATTTACACCGTGGTCGTGGACGGCATTTGAGCAGTGTTTGCATCTCACAAAAGAAGCAACAACACACGCAAGACGTCAGCGCGCAAGAGATACTCCGCAAGTGATGGAATTGGCGGGGAGTGGGGAAGGCGGGCGCGGGCAAGCAGGGACTCACGCACACATCAAATTATCGTTGTAACTACACACTTACTACACTTTTAAAATTTCCGTCACGGTTTTACGGGGAGCTAGGTGTCCAACGGCTTGCCGTTGCCACGGGCTGTAATTTAAAAGCGTCTTCTTACAAACCCATATATTTTGCTTCCCTGTTATGTCCTCGGGCAAGCCGTGCCGTCGCCGTGCAACTTATTAAAGCGCTCATTGTCGGCCGGGGTCGGCCCGTGTCTGCCCGGACACGTCACGTTTATGCACGCTATATGAATGTAAATATGTTCATAGATAATATAACCAATTATTTACGTCGTGTCTGCCACGCACGGTGCCGGTAAATGTGAATCGACCTTATACGGGAAGAAAGTGATTAAAAATATCTCAAATTTGTTTTAAAAAATTTGTAATATATTTCCTTGATCAAACTAAACGATAGATACATAACTTTATAGCGGGCTTTAGTGGGTACTATAAAATATTATGTCATATTTCTATTGTAATATGCTATATGGATATAACCAGGTGAGTGCTATGCTTGTTGATAAAAAGTATTTAGTTGCGTGATTTATTTTTAAGATTTTGGATATCTCAATAAAACATTTCAAATGTAGTCTAATTTTTTTTTCTTTACCTTTCTGTGTACAAAATTTAATTATTTGGTTATTTATCACAAAATATATGCAGATTATTTTTGTGTTTCTGTGTTTCTGGTCCAAGGGGACTATGGAAGGTTACATGACTGAACCAAAAATGTTATTAATATTTTTCGTTACGTACTTTACGATTTCTTTCTATCGTGGGAATTTCATATACATAATTACTTTTCAACAAGACGTCGGAATACTGAATATAGATCATCTCAAAAAAATATTACATGTATTTTTTTAAGTGCATAAAAAACATCAAGTTTTCAAGGGAAATTTGTAATGCGTACATAAAAATTCGAAATGCGGTGGCATCTGGGAATTGAACCCAGGACCTCTATCTTACCGGGACAACACTCTATCCACTGAGCTTATGAGACCTATTCATTTTTATCTTTATCAAATCTTTCTATTTAAGAGGTATCAATATTATTTTTAATTAATTCCCGTATTCACAATCATACAAAGGTAGCGTCTAAAACATATAATATCAGTAAAAATGACAGAAAATAATTAAGTCTCATTAGCTCAGTGGTTACAGTATATTTTTCAGTTTCAAATTTCATTTGAGATTTGTTAATATTATCTTCAATGATTAAAACATATGGATTATTGCCAAGAAATAACCAGACTACATTTTATTCCAGCCACTTACGTGTTCGGCAGGGGAAAATCCAAGCTGCTAAAAGTGGGCGAATATACATTTTGTATTGCCAGAACCACCGCCGGCGGGAAGAGCAGGTGGAAGTGCTCCACTAACAATAATAGTGGCTGCAAGGCCAAGCTACACATGTACGAAGAAACTCTTATTCACGTGGAAAACACCCACAATCATCCCCCGCAAAAATCTAGCCTCACCTATTTGTGTTAGGTACGACTAAAGAAGCCATTTTTTGTTTTGAAGGTAGGTAACATTATTTTTCGTAACAATTTTACCTTAAGGGGAGAGGGACTCGGAGAGGGTTTCTTTATTATTTCGTAAAAAATATAAATTTTTTACGCAATATGACAAACAATGTTTTTAAAGAGATAAATATTTATAAATTAATTTAAAAAATTACCTTGTATTCACCAATTTATTAATATACACAGATATCAACGTGTTTCGAAAACGATCCTTTCTTCATCAGGAATATATGGAGTACTAATAAAGTGGTGAATTCAAAGCAATTTATTAATAATGACGTCACAAGGTGAATACCAATCTTTTGAAGAAATTATAAGATAAATATTTATTATGTATTTTAAAAATTTACATAGAATTAAAGCATTTATCAAAATGAAATCAGAAATACGACCTTTTTTGACCCTCCTACGTATGTTTTACAAAATTAAAAAAAATATGAATATAATTTTTAAAAGTGGAGTAAAATAATTGCAATCCTCTCCCGGTAAGTTTTTTTTTTATTAATTTGATCAAAGTTTTTTAATCCTCATTTAAATAAAACTACACCATAATTTTTTTCTCGGCATTCTAAAGAAAACCCTTTAAAGTATTTTTATGGATATTCAACATTAAAAAAAATATTTTGTAAAACATACGTTGGACGGTCAGAAAAAGGTCATATTTCTTCTTAGATTTTGATAAATAATAAGCCTATGTTAATTTTAAAAAATATCTATGTAATATAATAATTTTCTCTTTAAAAAGATGTTTATCGTATTGCGTAATAATATTATCATTATAAATAAATATTCACTCTCCGACCTCCCTCTCCCCCCTTAATTATACATATCGATGGTCCAGTATGAAACTGCAACAAGTCAAAATCTGTTGTTTCGAGATAATCGACATTTTGTATATTCACATATGTCAAAAATGTAATCAAAAATATCAAATAGATCTCACTGTTCTTTCTGTTCGAAATTGAAGTGTATAGGACAATCGTCCGTTTTAAATGGAAACAATTCGAAACATATTATTTGTATAACTCTGGGTACATTTTAATGTTTGAAGATTGTCAACTGGGTTTTCGGCTCTCAGGGAGTCTTTTTTCTCTTCTATTTAAAACTGCCAAGAGCTTCTTCTGGCGAATATTTTGATCCCCATATTGTAATTAATGGTTTTTCGGACTTGTTGCAGTGTAATACTGGGCCATCGATAAATTATGTGTTAATTTGGACCACTTTTCCACAACTTTGAGTATATGACTTTAAAAAAAATATATTGCCTACTGCGTGTATTAGAGGAGAACATGTGAAATTGAGTAAATCATTTTAAATGTTAGAATTCACGAGAGATCTGTTATAATCCATCGCATGCGCATTGTATGTTTAGTATAGACCGGTCAGTGAGTTGGCATCGCGTCAGGGTCTCACCCAGACGTCGTGATTTCAATTCCTCGACTGATTAAGTCCTCCATCACGACACAAGCAACATCTTCCGCTTACTGTGATGGTAGTAGGAGATTTTCAAATATTGGCAGAATATTTGTAATTCGGGAACGTTCGTTTTTCTTTAAAAAAAGTACCTAAAATCGTTTTCTTCATTCGACACAATAAAATGGTACGACCCAGAAAGAATGCACTGAAACATTCGACATTCTTGTATTTTCTGTCTTTTTTTCATTTTCATACAAGGCGTATGAGGAAAAAAGATATTTATGGAAGAAATTAGCGTGATTCATTTTTCGTTCTTACTAAATTGCTTGTTTTTTGTTTGTTTTTGTATTCCAGTGGCATTTCTGCCGGCAAGGAAGGGAAGGATATTGATGGTCAATAATTTCACCTACTGGATGAACAATAATACTCCTTCAAACGGCAAGGCTTGGTGGACATGCTCATCCAAGTACAAGACCCGGTGTTTCGCAAAAGCCATCACAAACTGCGATGTCCTGGTCGCTTTGAAGAAATTCCACAACCACGAACCTCCCAAATACCACCGTACTGCAACTGGACATTACATCAAAGTGTAGCAATTGAATGAACAATGATGGTTTTCTCCCCATATAATAATAATAATAATAATAATAATTGGATGATTTTTATAGCGCCGTTTTTGTGAAAAATCACCTCAAGGGCGCTGTATATAATTATAATACCTATCGATAGTCTAGTTCAGCGCAGCGCATATTGTGTGAGAGGAACGCTTAAAGTAATAATGCTAAGACAAATTTTATTAATAAAGTTCATGTATAATGTCAGTTTTTTTTTGTTTTAGACAAATTTCATAGTTAAATAAAATAAGATAATATTATTAATTTTTTTGCTAGTAGTGAAAACGGGTCACAATTTTAAGTGTTAATTGGTGTTAATCACAGAGCAAATAATATATAGAGAAGCTCTAACACGCAAGAGGAGGAAACCAAAATACGTGAGGCAGGGGGCGAACTAGACGTGCCGCCAATTTAAGTAAAACTAAGTAAAAAGGTTCGGCTTGTTTACAAAAACCGAATATTTTGTTAGAGCATTTAGTTTAACCCTTTTTATATGTGTTTTGTAATTTGCTTACCGGAGTTAAAATCACGCGAAACAAATGTGGACGGCAGTCCACCAAAGCTGGTTCCAAAATGGGTGTCATGTGACCTTTACCCCAGTCGTCGAAATCGTATTAGCGCAAGTCTATCAATTTTGACGTCAGTGGCGTCATTGGGATTCGCAATAGAAGTCGTCACATAGTTGTTGTTTTTAAATCATTTTTCAAAATAGATTTCTCAATTGTGCAAATAACTGCATGCATAATAAAACCAAATACATATTCAGAATCGACGTGTGTTGTTCTTTTTTTTTTTTTTAAATTCAACATTTTTTTTCACTGGAATTTCTTGTTTGCGATTCATGTTAATAATAATATAATGTTTTTATTTCACAAATAATATATTAAGTTGTAATAACTAATCTTATTCGCATTCTCTCGGGTGGTAAATGTTTAGTTACAGATGCAGAAAGTGTATTAACACTACCTGTACGAGATTGCACGAGGGTGCATTAGTATTATGTATTTATTTATTAGAAATAAATGTTATTACCTCCAAAATTTAAACTTCGTTTCTAAGCAGAGGGAGAGGAACGTCGGAGAGGAATTATTTATTAATTCGAAATACTTATAACATTATTACACAGGCTTAGCATTTCGACCCCTTGGAATAACAAGGTTTCATCTGACAAGGCAATATAATACTATAATTAACTCTAAAGTAGATCGCTCTAGAGCCCATTATCGCATGACATTGCTGTTAGATGAAACCTTCTTATTCCAAGGGGTCGAAATGCTAAGCCTGTGTAATAATATTATAAGTATTTAGAACTAATAAATAATTCCTCTCCCCCTTAATGATAACAATAACCTAGATGAATCGTTATGTCTATATGGGTGATTCTTCAAATGTTTTATTTGTATTTCGTCCCTGTGTGTTTTTCTAGTCTAAATAATTATATTGTCAATTCGAATTTACTTAAATCAAATAAACCACACATTATATTACTTGTTTTTTTTTATTATTTATTAGGTACTACCCATATTATTAACATTTTATCAGTCTCGGTGCAGTCTGTTGTATTTGTTTTTATATTTAAATTTAATGGCTGTTACAATAATGACATAGGAATTTAATCGCACTTCTGTTCACATTTCATTAGTAAGAAAAAAAATAGACTTTTATACAGAGATTAGGAAAATGCTACAAAAAATTAAATTTCTGTTTTCTAAAATTTACATGCTTTAGGAAATATATTATTACAATGTTTCAAGACAATTGGATTTATTTTCACCTGAGGCATTGCCCAAGGAAAACTCGGCGTGCTGCGGAAAGATGTGGGTTCCTCTTAGGACTCCATTTTTATCCTGTGTTCCAGTTTAGGTATGCATGCCTTGAGGAGAGCTCTATTTATATGTTAATCACTTATCACAAAACTTGATAATCCTTAATAATATCTTACTCAATCGTTTAATCTCCTTAGCGATGTTCATACCAACGCGCAAAGGCAAGTTGCTGATGCTCAGTGGATTCACATACTCTATGAAAAACTCCTACACCACGGGGAAGGCCTGGTGGACCTGCTCCTCCAAAGCCAGCTCCGGGTGCCGAGCCACAGTCAGCACAGTTCACGAAGTCATCAAGGAGTGGAAGGGAACCCATAACCATCCACCGCCGCAGTACCACCTTTCTCAACGAGGGGAGTTGTATAAGCTTTGAAATTTTTGATGATTTTTTAATATTTTCCGTACTTTTTCAAGAAGTAACCATATAAAACCTGGATTGTTACTACCACGAAACCCCGCAGACCTTTGTTCATGCGGGGAGTTTTACAAGTTTTGAAATGGCCCCTTCTTTTTTGTTTACAAACTTTTCAAAGAAGCCAGTCTTTCGAGATTGGTTTGAAATCATTTAAGTTTTGTAAATATTGTTCATAAAATGTTCACGTAATAATCAAAGAGTGCAATGGCACCCATAACCACCCTCCGCCGCAGTGCCATCTTTTACAACAGGGGGTGTTTTTGAAACTTTGAAAAGAGCCAATCTTTCTTCAATTTGTTGATATTTTGTAAATATTGTCCATACATGTTATATCTTTACATATATATATTATATTTATTTCTGATGTCTGTTATTTTATTTCAAGATACTCGTACTTCTGTCAAAATTTGCATTATGATAAATATTGGGATGTTGGTAAAATTGGTCAAAATATAATTTTTACGAATCTCTTTAAAGTTCAGTAACGTTTGTGTTTTGCGCTAGAGAAGTTCGGCTATGACGATTATTTCTCTTGTCAACTACAAATCGCAGCGCCGCGCTCACCCAACAGCTCACCTCACTATAACGCGTCAAAAAGAGGAAATGAGTATGTAAAATATCATATTCTAATATTGACGGTATTCTTCACAAAAAAATGTACATGTGTGCGCAATGCGCATTCAAGGAAGACTCGTTTGTGTTAGTGTCACGAATTGCCGTGCCTATCGGTACAAATTACAAATGTAGCAACCGGTGCCACCTCTTTGTACCTCTATTGATTAGTACGACTTTACTGACAGAATAATTTTCATATTATGTAGGCTTTCTTTCATGCAATTGTGAGGTCGAATAAAATATTGACATTTTATATATCCAACAGTTGGCTTGCAATATGCACAAATAAAGCAGTCATTTGGATATTTGATGCGGCAGGTAATCCCAACAAACCTCGGCTGAAGGCAGCAGCTTAGCCATTCTTAGCAAAAAGTAACACGTCCGTGGTAAGTTTTTTTTAAATATCATTTAATTCAATGTTTTTCCTACTGCCTACCTCAATTAAAAACTTTGTGCACGCCACCGGGTGATACTACTCGTATATTTTACAAAATAAATTATATGTATATTTATTCCTAAACCATTTCGTGTTATCTTTCTATCCGCAGTGTTTTTCATCCCGACTCGTAGAGGAAGGCTGTTGATGTTTGACAGTTACACGTATTCCTTGAAGAACACTTACACCTCCGGTAAAGAAGGTTGGACTTGCTCTTCAACTCTCAGGTTCAAGTGCAAAGCAACCGTTACCACGAAGAACGACGTTCTTCTGTCCTGCAAGGGAGATCACAATCATAGTCCTCCGAATTACCTTCTCTGTGACAACGGGCAGTACATTAAAGTTTGAAAACTGAAAAATAGTTTTTTTTTTTTAAATAATGATGTTTATTTATTTCATCACGTACACCGTTATAGGACCGTTTGTATTTATTATTTTCCTTTTTCTTTCTGTAATTTTTTTTATGTTAATTGTCGTATACGTTATAAATATAATAAAAAAATAAAATAAAACAAAAATCAAAGGTAATTTTTTACAAAATTCGAAAAAAATGTCACCTTAGGGGGGTACCCCGTTCTAAGGTCACAATGCAGGTACATAGTTTTCTGTAGGAATTATAAATAAGGCCAAGATTTTTTTTGTAAGTATGCTAAGTGAATTTAAATGAAAATATAACATAAGCATAGTTAACAGGTAAACAACATAAAATAATATTAGCGGAAAATTATAAGGCAATAACGGAACAAAACCTATTAAATGTAGAAGAAAACATATCATGAGCGTTAATCTTTATTAGGTTGCAACATTGAATCTATATTCTTCCTTCCCGTGTCCATAATCCACGTCTTAATACTTCTTTTGAAGTCGGTTAATTTTTTTTATTGCTAGAGGGAGGATGTTAAATAATATACAGAAATATTGCAAATTTCTTTGTACAAAAGTCGTTTTAGTTGTAGGTTGGTGGAGTGTATGTTGTAATGAGGATCTTGTGAATCGTTCCGAGTTTGTATTTGCAAAGTTTTCCTGGTTTTTGAATGCGTAAATTAAAATATCTTTTGAATATACTTATTTCAGAGTCATTAAATTCAGGGTATTAAAAATATAGTCTGTAGGGGTTCTGATGGGGACAAGTATAATTTTCAAAACTCCTTTTTGTGCTATTAGGACTGGTTTTATAGTCGTATCTAAATTAAATCATTTAAAAAATATGACATGAAAAGGGCATTGGTTTGCATTGCGGTGCATGGTTACATAAAATTTTGAAAAATTAAAAATGTTGAATCATTTTTAATAAATCATTAAAAAGCATAGATCGATCGGCATTATAAACAAGTAATATAATAGATGCCTAGAGACCTAGAGCCTAGACCGAGATTTGAACTACTAAACTACTGAACTCCAATACTTGATTTTTGTTTGTTATTAAAACTTTTACCAATTTTATATATATATTATTGCATATTATTAGTTTTTATTGGGTGTCCTGCCAATTGCCCATAGTCCAGAATATTGCAGAGGCGTGCAAGTCGAAAATTATTATTTTTTTATTTTCATTTAGAGCTCTATGTACATCAAAGTAAAACCTCGTATAGGTAATGAATTCCCCTTTCTATTTCACAGTTACAACACTAATACTTTCATAGCTACGAGGCATTAAGGGCAAGTACTAAAAAATGCCCCTAAAAATCTGTTTGTAGTTTGCTAACTCGAGCAATAATGTAAATGAATTATCTGTAAATTCTGTATAGATAATTAGAAAAATGTATAAGGTTTCGAAAGAGAAAAATCCTCAGACTGTAATCTTTTAAATTCTATGAAATGCCTACATATCAAAATGTCTGAAAATAAATGCAGTTTGAAAAACCAGAGAAGGCAATTTTGAACATTTTACCTAAAACTGCAGTACGTATTTCGTATAGAATTCAATACTTTACAGTTATACAGATAGAAATGTGTATTTTTGGGTGCTGACTGCTGACCGTATAAATTGATTGACATTTTATGAAGTTTTTTAAGTGTCGCCGTAAAACTGTAAGTACCAAATTCTTTCCCAATACAAGTATGAAAGTTATAATTGTATGTTTTATTTTGTAAACACTTTTAGTAATAACATCTGACATAATACGGCCATTGTGCCTAGTTCGATAGTCGAAAATCATATGGATTTTGTATCTTAACATTATATTAAGAATAAAGAAAAAAAAATTTAAAACCTGCTTTTCAATGCCTCCAGAAGTTTTTTTTAACGTAAAACAACAACAAATGTTGGTACTTTATTTATTTTGCAAGTTTCAAGATTATATAGTACTTGGTTCTAATTATACATTTATACTCAATATAACATGTTTTTTTAGGTCTTTGTAACTTTCTAATTGTTTTGTACCCCTGCACCGTGATAGCTTTTTGCTCTTGATAACTATTTATATGCATATTTTCAATATTATATTATTTAGTACATCGTAGTTCACCTGACAACAGGTCCCGATAAACCTGGTTAGGTGTTATAACCCCGTAAAGAAAATAACAAAAACCATTAATCCATGTATAAATTAATTGAATAGTTGAAAAGTTCACTTTGTTGCACGTTTCTTTCAACGATGTACCTACGGCAAATTTGAATTCATAAAGAAAATTTATTTAAAATATTTTTGTTGCCCTCGCCCTTCAGACCTTCACCGCCGCACATTTTCCCTCGAGGACACCACAGCCCCTTTGGATCTCTCCAACGTCATACATTTATATACACTTGTCCCCTTCTCACTAAAAATAACAAGCAGGTGTAAGTAAGACAAAATAATATTTCTCTCAAACAACTTTTTAGATTATTTACTCATTTGTTAATACTAATATTAACTTTGTGGATTTGTGGATATTGTATATTTATTTATTTATTTTTATGTGATTAAAAAAAGATGTAATTGTATGTAAAAGCTCTCTGGGCGTTTAAATAATAAATAAAGAATAATTTGATTTTTTAGGTATTATAAAAATCTTATTTACCACTAAAACAAGTGGAGACCAATCACATGACTCAATATTGTACCATAGATTTCATGAACATTTTATTTACGGTTTCTAATATTCTTTGCCAGCTATTTTACTGGAAGAAAACAATTTAACAAGTATCGCATGGAATATTTTTGTCAAAATTATTACTTGTGCTCTCTGGTGTTCCTCATGCCTCTAATTTAGGCCCCCTCCTTTTTTCTATTTTTATTAACGATATCGAAGAGAGTATTCTGTATTACAAGTTTCTTCTTTCCGCTGATGACCTAAAACTGTTCTTAGAAATATTAACTTTAGAAGACTGTAATCGACTCCAATCAGATATTGATAGAATTATTGATTGGAGTAAGAGGAATCAGATTGAGTTCAATATTTCAAAATGTTTCATTCTTTCTTTCACAAGGGCGTATCATACATGGTTTTACCGATATAATATGAACGCCCGAAGTTTAAAACGTGTCTCCACTATGAAAGATCATGATGTCGTGTTTGATAGTTGGCTGACATTTCATGCTCATATTGAAGTGACCTGTACTTCATTAAAAATGCTGGGTTTCGTCCTACGTACTGCGAGGAATTTTAAAGACACCCGGGTTCTCATAATATTATATAACTCATTAGTAAGGAGTAGACTTGAGAGTGGGTCGGTGGTTTGGAGCCCACATCAGGTGAAGTATTCTCTCATGTTGGAGAGAGTTCAGAAGAATTTTTCGAGATTTCTCTACCTGAGGGAGTATGGCTACTACCCATGGCTCTATCCTGCCGACTTTCTCTTAGGTACGCTCGGAATGAATCATCTGCGGGTCAAAAGGACGCATTTCTTCAGACTGATTCGCGGATGGTTCGAAAACTCGACTATCATGGAGAGCATTAATTTATATGTTCCCGATGGTTATCACCGTCACCGACAGCATAGACTGTTTTATCTCCCGGCCTGCAGGACCAACTTGCCAATGGTCATACCGGTGGGGAGGGCAATCTTGCGGTTAAATAGAATCATTTCGGATATCTACATATTTAGCATCAATGAAGCTGCGTTTAAACATAAAGCTTTGTTGCTAATTCTATAATACGAGTATGTGTTGTATGCAATTTACTGAGATTATGTATGTCTACCTTCTTTCCTTTATTTTTTTTTATTTTTTATAAGTAATTATTTTGGATGTTGTACATTTTATCTAATAATATCTTTAAAAATGCGTTAAAATGTAAATTTTGTAAATTTTTTAAAAGGAATAAAGAATTGAGTTGAATCGATGAAGTCTCCCTTCTGAGAACCATAAAAAATCACCCATTATTTTATCGAGTTCAATTTTAATAAAATTCCCGAGCCATGTTATGCATTTTTTTTTATCTTGGCGGCGATTTATACAGGTGCATCGGGATAGTGGTCAGAAAAAATAACACACTTATGGATCGGCACACCCTTTAAAACTGATGTAGTCATTAAAAGTACGAAAAAAAAACTAGCAGTAAAACCTAACTTACTTAATAAAAAAATTGTTAGGTTATCAGGGTTTTTTCCGTTCTTTTAATGACTTTATATCATTTTTAACAAGTGTGCCGATTCATACGTGTGTTGAAGAACGTACCCGACAAACTTCCCAGCGATTCTTAAGCTTAGTTGGAGTTAAAAATGTAGATGGCGTTTTTCATATGCCGCCATTGACGAGAATTATGCCAGCACGCGTGCATTACATGATATGCACCTTACTGTCTAATTCTGCAGGAACTCTAGATTTGCATCATCGGGTTAAGTTTGAGATGGTGGAAGGATGATTTTTGTCTCTCAACCAAGAGGGAGAAGAGGGAAGTCAAACGACCGCATATCTCGCCCATAGAATGAAGCAGAGGGGGAATGTAGAGGGAGTATCAATAGCAGAAAAATTGATTTAAATAAAAGTAATCTGACGTTTAAATAAAAAAAAATCATGTCTTATTTTTCTTTCGTTCTTACAGCTATGTTCATTTCGACAAATAGAGGGAGACTTTTGATGGTGGACGGTTTCACATACTCCCTGAAGCACTGTTCGTTCCGAGGCAACGCGGTGTACAATTGCTCCTCCAAGTACAAGACCAAGTGCCCAGCGAAGGCAAACATGTCGAACGATGTATTTCAACGCTGCTCCGGGAAACACAACCATGAACCACCAATTTATCATATTTCTGATAATGGATTTTACATCAAAGTTGAAAATTCATATTTACGTCAAAAGTTTTGACGTTATTTGATGTTACATTTTTGTATTATTTATAAAACTTCAGTTAAAAGCATTTAAAATACACTAATTTAAAACAAAAAACGATTCTTTTCTTTCAACATGTGAACTGTTTACGCCAACTCAAAAACTAGCCCCGTCTGCAATATTCACTTGGGCTTTGTTCTGGAAGGCAATAATCGTCTCTCGTAACAGAAGCAACGGACAATACACCTACGCATCGGGTTGCCAATTACCAGTGGGGTGCATTGCTCTATGACCAAAGGTAGGCTGTGTGTAGTTTTTCAATAGGAGGCATAAATTGTGCATGGAATATTTATAATGCTTTATGCAATACTTTATACTTCTTATTCTATCTGTGTGGGTCAAGAGTAGACATCAAGACCCCTGGGCCAGTCTAAGGCGGCTTTCTGACGGTCCGGTAAGGAATCGACATAAACAGCGCCGGATCTGCCATACGTTCATACTGTGTAAAAAGCATAGGCGCAATCTCTGAAGGGGCGCCGAAATTATTCCCTGAATCATTTAAAAATTATGTATAATATCCATTAATATGGAATAATTATGTCTTTTATATTGCGCTGGCAACATTACAACTCGTCTCTGGATCTCTAGAGCGCCGAAGTGTGCACTTAACGGTCGTCAAAATATGTATGGAAAAAGTTTTTGTCTCGGAATTATTCGGAAGTGGAAGTGACGCGACGTACTTCTAGTATACCACAAGCGGGACGTCAACTCAGTAGCTTCTCGATATACGTGCGTCGTTTAGATTTTTTTACAGTAAAGGGAACGACGGAGAAATCTTGGGATGAAATAGGAGGAGTTGTACCAATGCAATCACTTTGTTTTTGATATATTTTAGGCATCGGATTATATTGTAAGCATTTACGTATTTATGTTGATGAGTTTACTACACTCGTGGCAACCATAATTAACTGCAAATTTTACATTATTTATTTATCCAAAAGTGAGTTGGTAATATAACATGAATACATATAATCCGGTGTCTAAAATAATAACACAATGATCAGGTATACAATATCTTTATTTTTCTTATAATATTTATTATGAGTAGCAATTAAATTGTTTTGCCACAGAAGTGATGCGCGTGGTTTTATGAGGTGAAATTTACTGGCGGCTACAAATCACTGCGAACCCGCCAGTCAGAATGTCAGTGGAGCTAGACATCGCGAAACATTTCCCACATTTTTGCTGCACCCGCCTTATGTCGATTCCTTACCGGACCGTCAGAGGGCGGCCGCCCTGTGGACCTCATTTGTTATAATATTTATTTATTTATTCACGCCACACTTCTTTTACATGTTGATACATTTATCACATAGTTTTACACGGGAGTACAATAATGTACACATAAAATAATAAATAAAGTGTAAAAGAAGTAAGTAGGTACAATATAACAGTATGTAGTTACAGCGTAATTATCGCAATGAATAATAGTTTATTATTTTTATAAACAATAATTATTAATCTAAAACACTCATCCAAATTGAAAAAACCTTCCGAGCAAAGATAAATGTCGCCGGCAGGACTCGAACCCGCACCCTTCTAATATCCGGTCAGATGCTCTACCGTTGAGCTACGTCGGCTTATCGCAAACCCGCCAAGTTAATCAATATATACTAGTGTTCCATTCAATAATTATTGTTTTTATTATATTTTCACCTGTAAACAACCAACTTTATTAGTATGAGAGAGGCTTGTAACGGCAAAATCCCTCAAATAGATGGCGTCGAGACAAATTATGTCTACATTTATTGGTGAAAATTGCTTTGACTTGTCAAATATTTATTAATTGATAAACTAAAGTTCTTAAAAAACTTAAGACAAGATTTTTGTGCATAGCGCAAAGGGTAACAATTATTATTTTTATAAACAATAATTATTAATCTAAAACACTCATCCAAATTGAAAAAACCTTCCGAACAAAGATAAATGTCGCCGGCATCTATTTGAGGGATTTAGCCGTTACAAGCCTCTCTCATACTAATAAAGTTGGTTGTTTACAGGTGAAAATATAATAAAAACAGTAATTATTGAATGGAACATTAGTATATATTGATTAACTTGGCGGGTTTGCGATAAGCCGACGTAGCTCAACGGTAGAGCATCTAACCGGACATTAGAAGGGTGCGGGTTCGAGTCCTGCCGGCGACATTTATCTTTGCTCGGAAGGTTTTTTCAATTTGGATGAGTGTTTTAGATTAATAATTATTGTTTATAAAAATAATAATTGTTACCCTTTGCGCTATGCACAAAAATCTTGTCTTAAGTTTTTAAGAACTTTAGTTTATCAATTAATTAATAATAGTTTAACCCGTGGTTACATTATAACAGCAGGTTGTACAAAAGAGTATAAGAAGTAGTTTAGTACATAATATAATAACATATATGTTTGGTAGTCTGTACCATTCCGCAACCGCAGATCGCCGAGTCTTTTTACGTACAGTACCCAACACAATAAGTGGGTTGGTTGGAAGAAATTACCACTAGACAATAAACCTAATTATGGTAGGTAGGTAATATATAAAATGAAATTTAACATTCTTTTAGCCTATAATGATTATTTGTTTTCAGCAACATTCATCCCAAGTCGCAAGGGAAGATTGCTGATGCTCGAAGGATTTACATTTTCAAAGAATGCCTCAAGGCCCGGAGGGAGGGCCTGGTGGTCCTGTTCTTCGAAGATCAAAACCAGGTGTCTAGCTTCAGCTGCCACATCGTATGATTCACTAATAAACTTCAAAGGCTTTCACAACCATGAGCCACCGAGATACCATTTAACGGATGGTGGAGTTTACATTAAACTTTGATGGTTAAACTCTTCAAATCTCTAATTTCCGAAGGTTGGTGTAAAAATTTACGATCATTAAATTTGTTAAAAATTGCAATAACATCTTTATGAACACTAATTTTACTACCCAATCATTGAAGTAAGTCAAAAAATGCCGAACATACTTTTAATTTTTTTATATGAATTCCACACAAAAGTCCCGACTGCTCCCTGCTAACCGGGGCTGGCTATTCAGATCTGGTGATCAAACATTGTTTAAGCCATTTCAATCAACGTTTTGATTCTGAATGTTGGTCGATAGGGCGATACTAATACTATTTACCACCCCGAAACTTGCCCCAAGCATACTATATATTATTTTATATGAATGAAATACATAAAAGTCTACTTTAAAGATTGTTGATTTCACCAAAACAGTAATACGTACTTTACAAAACTTTCAATATTGTTGACACAACCCATGTTGTTTGAGTTTTAATTTTGTCCAAAACATTGACTAAAGTTGGAGAAATCGCTACAGGATTCAACACCCCAAAATCAAACAACACAGTACCACTTGTTATGAACATTTTAAATCATACCTTCTATAGGTCTACCAAAACAAACGATCGTTCCTCTAGCATCAGGTCGTTTGGAATGAAACGCGGTGCGGGAGGCGAGTGCGGTGTGGCAAGCCACCAACGAATACTGATGAACTACTGATAAATCATGCCCTTTCTGAGCGTGCTAAGAAACGTCCTTCTGGGTACCTTCTTTTGTTTGCGATCTAGCTATAATATCTTTATTATTTTGCAGTTTTATTTATACCATCTCGCAAGGGCAAGCTCTTGATGTTGAATGGCTTCACCTTCTCCACGATCTCGTCCAGTCCTACGGGCCGGGCGTGGTGGGGCTGCTCCTCCAAGTTCAAGACCAAGTGCGCCGCCTCGCTCATAACCCTGGACAATGTGCTGCTGACTACTAAGGGGGTTCACAATCACGAACCGCCCAGATATCACCTCACTGAGTGTGGGGCCTACATTAAACTTTGAGGTTCTATGTCAAAACAGAACAGTGACGAACAGAAAAGTGAAGAAAAATGTTATCAACACAAAAGAAAAAAAATATCAGTTTAACTTAAATCACACTTTTCACACCAGTTCGAAATATTCAGCCTCGTTCCACAGGGGTCACGTCTGGAATCAGTATTGTTTTCCTCGTTATTAACCATATTAGTACTATTTTTTTTTATGTAGTTTTGATACTCATATTAGTTGCTGATCTTAAAAGAAGTTATAATGAGTTATCACTGCACTGGTGTAGTGCAGGTACAGTTTTTTCTGATAGACAGAGCAGGATGCATAATTTTGAAATAAATGTTTTTAAAAATACAATATGTTCTTATTTCGTAGATCAACAGTTTTTTTTTATGTAATATATACTACGAGTAACTTTTAATATAATAAAATATCTGATATAACCGAAGAACCGATATATTTTTTCATCATGTTTATGTTTTTTATAAGCGTGTGCTTAATTACTCGTTAGTATGATGATCGAAATCATCGATTACATACTGTACAAAATATTTACGGTGGCAATATTAAGCGTCAAAGCAAAAATGTTACTGCGGCTTCTTGGTCCCGGGACTAGACGCCGTGGGGTCAAAACGGTTTTTTTCACATTTACTTAAAGAATTTAAATACTCAAATTAAAATATAATAATTATTATTTTTATAAACAATAATTATTAATCTAAAACACTCATCCAAATTGAAAAAACCTTCCGAGCAAAGATAAATGTCGCCGGCAGGACTCGAACCCGCACCCTTCTAATGTCCGGTCAGATGCTCTACCGTTGAGCTACGTCGGCTTATCGCAAACCCGCCAAGTTAATCAATATATACTAGTGTTCCATTCAATAATTACTGTTTTTATTATGTTTTCACCTGTAAATGAGCATCTGACCGACATTAGAAGGGTGCGGGTCTGAGTCCTGCCGGCGACATTTATCTTTGCTCGGAAGGTTTTTTCAATTTGGATGAGTGTTTTAGATTAATAATTATTGTTTATAAAATAATAATTGTTACCCTTTGCGCTATGCACAAAAATCTTGTCTTAAGTTTTTAAGAACTTTAGTTTATCAATTAATAAAATATAATATTTATGTTTGCACCCCGTTTCCGAGGGAATACCGTAGTTTCACTTACTACAGGCTCTATATAAGTATTTATGAAGTCTTCACTCTAACATTATTTAAATTCGGGAATGCCGTAGTTCCGCGTACTTCTGGCAGTTCGCAGCGTAAGTATTTATAAAATCTCGGGAAAAAATCCTAACATTATTTTATTACTTGAGACACAAAACCGGTCAAATATGTTTTTTTTGTATTAATGTCCTTCAATTCTGCAGTGTCTTTCATCCCAACCCGGAAAGGCAAGCTTCTGATGCTGGGAGGCTTCTCGTTCTCCTTGAAGACTTCAGCCACCAACGGCAAGGCTTGGTGGACCTGCTCCTCTCGGCTCGCCTCGAGCTGTCTGGCCACCGTCAGCACCATCCATGGGCTGTTGCTGTCCAGTAAAGGCACGCACAATCACACACATCCAATCTACATGGAATGTTCGAGTGGGAAATTCTTGAAAGTTAAAAATACTTATAGGTTTAATATTAAGTAAGTTGTTTAAAATAAAAGAAAATAATGTATCTTGGCGATGAATTTTTTCGAGATCTTAAAAACTATAAAACTTATCATTTGACAGTCTCCGTGGTCGTTTAGTCAAGATCCTTGACTATGAATCCAGAGGTCGCGGGTTCAAATCCCAGCTTGCGCAAATAATTTTAATTATTTTTGACTATCTTCATGGTGGAATTCCATTTTAATTCGATTTTTTTATTGAAAAACCTTTGTAACTATCTTCTTGTTTATTTCAGACCGGACCGGTTTCACCCTATCACACATTGGGTTGGTTTATTACCTTCTGGAAGACAAATTAATTAATCTATAGATTCAGTAAACCAAGACAATGTGATGAACACCCGAAACACCCGAATCTATAGATTTAAAAAAAAACCAATAGATTTGGTAAACCAATACAGTGTAATCCGTCTTCCGGAAGGTAATAAACTATCCCGGAAGCAGTTTCAAATATAATTGTAAAGCCGTTCCGTCAGCAATAAAACAAATTTCTCAGTCATGAATGTACAATATTAGAAAGAGAAATGGGACTCATTCCTTACACAAATGCTATATATACCATAGATTTAGGTTCAATTGTACTAGTCTGAAGATGTCCGTGATAGGGTGAAACCGGTCCGGTCTGAAATAAACAAGTGGAAGATAGTTACAAAGGTTTTTTTAATCAAAATATTCTTATTATTTAATTTGCGTTATTTCACACCCAATTCATTAAAAATAGTTCAGTACATTTGCACATTCCACAGTGTAATATACTTTCAGTATCGCCTTTGTGAAAGACCGCAATTCATATTCGAAACGCTGCTTGAAATGTAAATTAAGATTATGTTATTGTGTTTAATGTGAAATCAGTGAATTAATAAAAAAACTGTAATATATACTTTTTAGTATTTTTGATTGTGATGAGTGTCGTGTTCTGTGGGGGTCGGTTGACATTTTTAGTGGTCCGCAGTTTTTATTAGTTTACTCGCGTTTCCTTCAACCTATTCTGAACTTGACCAACACGAGTTACCGATAATGACGCTCATTAATCGCCAAATATTTTAAATTCCTTCCTATGAATAACTCTTTACAAAGCGAATTCTCAAAGAAACATTGAAATGTTCAAGGATTCAAATTGTGTCTCAAAAAGGTTGAAACGTGCCAAAGTCAATTGATTTAAGGTAATAAAACATGAACCACTCCACACTCAGGTAAGATAATAATAATATTAATTCGATGATTCGTATAGCGCTGTTTTTGCGAAAAATCACCTTAAAGACGCTGTTATTATTACTTCATATTCTATATCTAATTATGTACAAACATACAGAAAAAACTTACTTACCTGGCAAGTCACTTCAGATGAAATCAGTTTTATTAGAAAATTTAACATCAGAGAAGATATGATTTTTACAGTTGCTATTTTATCCTCCTTTTCTATTGGTCATTTATTAGAAGATTGATGGCACAAGAAGTTGGTATTTATTTGAAATATTTATAATTTTTAAGACTGGAGAATATTTATAAAATAACGTTAAAAAGCTTAAGAAGTTTTTAATAGATATTTACATTTTTTTTACAAATTTAGTTATTCACAGTGTTGCGGGATGTGGACGCATTTGCGCACCGACGCGTGATTTTTTTTTACTTATTCTATAAGTGACTTTAGATAAGTAGTAACCGGCTAGCCTAGCTAAGCAGTTTACGTATGCATTTCTCCATTTATGGATATGATTGTCTGAAAAGATGAATTTTAAAAATTAAAAAAAAAAACACATAAATTTGTTGTAGACCACTTTTATTTTATTAACACTACCGGTTTCGGAAGCACCCTTCCTTCGTCAGGAGAATATTATAACTAACTTATGATATAGAATATTGACAAGACATATAAATTTTAGGTGTTGGAGTGGGTGGTAAGCAAATGGGTGGGGGTAATTGCTGGATTTCCGGGAAGAACAGAGCGGTTTGTTGGAAAAATATTAAGAATGGGACTAAAAGATAAGTTAATTTGGTTATTCAAAATACTAGCATTATTATTCAGGGATTTTCTAATTTCGAGTGCTTCTAAGTTATCCAATGTTTTACTTTTATTGTTACGGTGAAGAATTTTAACCCCTGTGTCCTTGTTAAAAGCGTGATCTTTGGAAATTAGATGATTAGAAAATTCTGAGAAGTTATTATTATTTAAGCATCTTAAATGTTCTGTGACTCTAATATTTATATTTCTAGTTGTTTTACCTATGTAGAACGATGGACAATCATCACAACATAGTTGGTAAATACCTGAGTGGCTTAATTTATGTTCTCTATCTTAGTGTTTTTTAGTAATTTACCTAAATTGTTATCAGTATAGAACGCGGGTTTAATGTGGGAAGGAAATTTTTTTGTACTAAGTGAGGAAAAGTTGGATATATATAAAATTCTGCGCCATTGAACGGGATTTATTATTTTATTGTTATTTTCAGGTGTATTAAATAATAATGTACATTTGTTGAAATGAGTTTAAGTTTCTTATTGAGGATTTTATCAATTAAAATTGTGGAATAACCATTATTTAGAGCAATTTGTTTAATTTTTGAAAGTTCAATCGTGAAATTAACAGATGATAGTGAGATTTTTACTAGCCGGTGTACCATTGAATGATAAGCAGAATGTTTACTATAAATTTATGTGTTTTTTATTGTAAATTATGGCGAGCCACAAAGTTAATGCTTTTTACAAATATGATGAGTTTTAAGTTTAGCTCTTTAGAGGGGGTATTTTAAATAGTACATTATAATAATTTACAAGTGCGGGTCACCAAGAGACAAGAGGAGTCAAGAAGTGACAAGAAGAATCAGAAAGATCCAAGAAAATAAAAGAAGACACAAGAGAACCAGGGGAGAAAAAAAGGCAAGGAGGTACATGAGGAGGCAGAAGAAGGAAGACATAAAGAATAAAAAACAACACTCAATTAATTCCTTTATTCCTGTTCATCCTATTTACCAATATTGTCTTATTAGATTGCCATGTATAATACCGGTCGATTTAACTCCAACCCCCTTCCCACCCGCGGAGCACGTGTTCCAAGTCCTAACAAATCAGTTCCCCCTGTATTGATCGCGTCAGGACAGAAGTGCTCCTGGCTGGGGTGGTACAATCATATCGTATCGCATTCTCTCTCTGGTGTAAGTGGTTCTATAATAATAGAGTCTACCTAAAATGTTTTCCTTCATAGCTAAATCGTTAACGTTTTATATTTTCAGGTGAATTTGTGCAATCGAGAAAGGGTAAGACTTTGTTGAAATATAAGGAGCACACAATATATCATACCATGCCGTAATATGTTAAGTTATAAGCTAGATTGTAGTATGTTATGGTAAGCTACAAGTGTGTTAAGCTATATTTTATTGTGCTATGTTATGTTAAGTTTAGTTATGGGTAGTTAAGTAGTCCATGGAAGGGAATGGCCGACCCAGGTGTCGATGAGGCTCGCTATCCATCACACCGCCAACCCTTCGTTAGCGCGAAGAGGAGGAAGGAACGTGAACAATGTCGAATTGGCACGTGGAATATCAGAGGAGGAATGGAAAGAAAGATGAATGAACTATGTGATACGATGGGAAGGAAAAGTCTGGATGTACTCTGTATAACAGAGAGTATGAAAAAGGCAAGCGGTACGATGCAGCATAATGATACGCTCGTCATCTGGTCTGGGAGACCAGATACAGACAGGGCTTGTCAAGGTGTTGCAGCGTTACTGTCTCCTAGAATGGTGGAATGTATGTTGCAATATGAATGTGTAAGTCCGAGAATAATGTGGATCAGATTCAAAATCGGGTTGACAAGAGTGTTTTTAGTTATATGCTATGCTCCTGTCAACTCCGAAAGCGATGAAGTGAAAGATGATTTTTGGACTGGTGTGAGCGATGTGATGAGATTAAAAAATATGAATGAAAGGATTATAATGGCAGGGGATTTGAATGGGTGGGTGGGTATTAGAAGGGATGGTTTTGAATCAGCTTTAGGTTTATTTGGGGATAAAAGAACGAATGACAATGGAAACAGAATGCTTGAAGTATGTTTAGAGTGGAACCTATTTGTATCAAATACTTTTTTCAATCATAGAGGTATCCATCAATATACGTGGGAAAGAGGAAATGAGAGGTCAATGATTGATTTTGTAGTAATTGACTCTAGGTTGAGAGCCGTCACCGCAGACACCAGAGTTTTCAGAGGGGCTGAGATAGAAACCGACCATTTCCTGGTTGTGTCGAGAGTAAACCTCTTCCGCGGCTGGCGCTCTAAAGTGAAAACGGTGTCGACCCCAACTAGAGTCAAAATAGAAAAACTGCAAAACGATAATGTAAGAAGTAAGTATGAAAATTGTGTAGAGATGAGACTGAATGATAAGGTAATGGACGGTCTAAGCATAGACGAAACATGGGACCACATAAAAGTGAGCCTCTGTGAATCTGCTAGAGAGGTATGTGGAATAAGTACGCAAGGTAGAAAGAAAGGTGATGCATGGTGGGATGATGAGATTAAAGCACTGGTCTCAGAGAAGAAGAAAGCGTGGTTATTTCTGATAGCAGCTGGCAGTGCTTCTAGCGAAGAGAGGGATAGAGCGAAAGAAGTTTACAAGGGATGCAAGAAAAGAGTACGTGATGGAGTGAAAGAACGAAAGAAACGCCTGGAAGAGGAAGAGGGGATCAAAATGACAAACCACTTCCAAGAAAATATTAAACTATTTTGGAAGGAGGTCAAAAGGTCACGAAATGGTCCAGAAAGTGGATGTGTGAAAGTAATAAAATCGAAAGATGGAAAAATGTTGACGAATGAGAAAGAAATAAAAGAGAGATGGATGAAATACTTTGAAGAGGTCTTCGAAAGCAATCCGAGTGATAGAGATTCCAGTGGCGAGTCAGGTATGAATGACGATGGAGTGAATGTTCCCAAAATTAGCATGGATGAAATTAAAAGATCAATTAGATGTATGAAGAATGGTAAGGCTGTTGGTTTCGATAATATTGCTGCTGAATACTTTAAAGGAAATAGCCGTATAATTCTCACATGGTTATGCAAACTTTTTAACCAGTGTCTAGAGGAGGGTTACACCCCATTAGATTGGAGAAGGGCTGTGATCATGCCTCTATACAAAGGTAAAGGGTCACGCATGGAATGTGGAAATCACAGGGCTATTAGCCTGCTAAGTTCAGTTGGTAAGCTGTATGGTAGGATATTGATTGAAAGGGTACAAATGAAAACAAAGGATAAAATATGGGATGTGCAAGGCGCATTTATGAGTGGAAGGGGGTGCATGGATCAGATTTTCTCGTTGCGTATGCTCACAGAGAAGTTTCTGGCAAAAAAACAGAAACTTTTCTGTGCTTTTGTAGATCTACAAAAAGCATACGACAGAGTTGACAGAAAAAAAGTTATGGAAGGTGTTGTCAAGTATGGTGTGAATACAAATCTTATACAGGCAATCGCATCTCTGTACGTTGCATGCGGTGCTGTTTGACATCACAAAAGGTGTTAAGCAAGGCTGCGTAATGTAACCGTGGTTATTCAATCTATACATGAATAATTGTATGCAAGAATTGAAAGAGGTGGGCTTGGGCACAAAAATAAGTAGTCTGCAAGTATGTTGCCTGTTGTATGCTGATGATGTGGTGCTGATTGCTAATAGTATAGAAGATCTACAGTCCCTCGTATCTAGAATGAACTAAGTATGTATGAAGAATGAGCTAATGATGAATGTAAGTAAGTCTAAAGTCATGGTGTTTGAAAGAGAGAGTACGAAAACAGTGTACAATATAGTTTTGAATGATGAATACTTGGAGCAGGTCGATGAGTTTGTGTATTTGGGAAGCATGTTTACGAGAGATGGAAAGACTGATACGGATATTGAAAGAAGGGTGAATGCAGGAAACTCCATTAACGGAGGACTGAACGCGGTTGGCGCAAACAAAAAGTTGTCCATGGAAGCGAAGCTAGCAGTCCACAATGGAGTGCTGATACCAACCTTGATGTATGGCAGCGAGGCATGGAACTGGCAGAGGAAGGATGAAAGTAGACTCAATGCTGTAGAAGTGAGATCTCTGAGACGAATGTGTGGTAAAACCATGTATGATCGTGTGAAAAATGTTGAGATTCGTAAAGAATGCAAGGCTGATGTAAGCGCAGTGAGCAAGATTAAGAAAGGGACGCTTAGATGGTTTGGGTACGTAGAGCGAATGAATGAAGAAAGGAGTGTAAGGAGAATATATGACGCGAATGTGAATGGAAGAAGAGCCCGGGGACGTTCGAGGAAGACATGGCACGATCAAGTGAATCAAATACTCGAGTCGGGCCATGTCAGAAGTCGGAATAACAGAAGAGAATGTATGAGGCGTTGTATGAATGTGAATGAAGCAAGAAGTGTATGCCAAGATCGAGTTGTTTGGCGGTCCATCCTCTCTGCCTACCCCTGCGGGGAAACGGCGTGATGGTTAGTTAGTTAGTTAGTTAGGAGCACACTTATTATAAAAGAAGCGTCACACGAAACAGAGCTAGGTGGTCTTGTTCTGTAAGCAAACACTGTAACAGTCACCTGCACACCGATCTGACGACGGGGAAAATCATTTTTTGTTCTGACACTCACGTTCACACTATGCCCGAAAAGGCCACTAAAGGACAAATTAGAATTCTCCAACTTCGAAATTGATATAGACTTGTACTTAATCTAGTGACAATATGTACTTGCCTTCGCCACCAAAAATGTTGAGAAGCAATTTATAGGTAATCGATTAATTAAAAATTGTGATTTGATTATCTGCATATATTAGATTGATCTGTCAATATTGATTGACATTGCCTTAAATGTAATAATAATCGAACCTAATCTAACGCTCTTTTATAAAATTCATATTTCGGTAAAGTGAAAGGGGATGGTAGTAGAAGCCGTGGAGGACCCCCTAGAAAGACATGGTAAATTGAATTAATTATTTAAATAAAAATTCGTTTAAAAGTCGGAACAACAAACAGTTTGCCTTTTTTTTAATTTTACATTAAAAAAAATTTAATAATGTTTCTGTAAGTATTATAGTTTTTATTATTGTGTCGCTGTTCAAAGCCATTTTAAAACTGTGTTTAAGCCACATTGCGACGACTTGTATGATTTTATTTACCCATACCCATTTTTAATTTTTATGATGTTTGAAAGGATTTATTAATATCTTCGGTAAATACCGATTTACTCAGAAATAATTGTGAAAATTAAAATTGTCTATTCTGTGAAATACTTACAGTTGAAATCTATTTTACCCGCTTTTGATGTTGGCAGATTTTTCTTAATTGTTTTATAATAATCTAATTAGAAATTTACTAGAGCAACTAGAGATCAACAGACGAACTAATGATCCTTATGTAACCTTAATAAATAAAATAGGAAAAAAAATTCTATTCATCACTAGTATTTTCACAAAATCACAACAACATATGTATTTAAAACTCATTTACGGATCTACCACACACATTTAAATTCTTTGCCTAAATAGCATTCACGTCATTATAATACAATTAAGAAAATCCTGCCACTATAAAAGCGAGAAAACAGATTTAAAAATATGTTAAATGTATGAATTTGAAATAATCGCCTTGTGGTGTTCATTTATTATTTTTGGTATCTATTTTTTATTTAAGTGACAGAACATTAAAACTGAAGACATCTAAAAACATGATAGGAGATTCAAAATCTTTGATTATTTAAAATATCATAATTCTAAAGCAATTTGTTTGCAGATCCATGGCCGATATATATACATATATTATGTGCATTATATCTCCTCTAAGGTCAACACTAAAAATACACATTTTATAGTTTGCTGATGCAATATTGCTTGCAAATGAATTAATTATAAGTAATTTCTATACGGGTAGTTATGAAAATGTTGGTTTCCAGTGAAAAAAGTTTTTAAACTGCAATTTTGAAGTTATACATACATGAAGAACATACTCGAACTTTCGTTAAAAAGGACCTTTACTGATTTTTAGACATTTTGGTTATTATTTCATAGAATTTAAAGGAATAGCGTTTAAAAAAATCATTCAGAGGAAACGTTAGACATTTTTCTAACTACCCTTAAAGAATTACAGATAAATCGTTACTAGTTTTGCTTGTATTACACATTTAGAAAGTGACGTTTAACGCCATTTTGAGCGCCGACTCTATCTCGAAGGGTTAATATATATTTCACAACAAGATCTGATATTATCATTATTTGTACTCAAAATGTACGATTTTTTAATAAAATTTTGATAGATGTTTTTTTTTTTTTTAATTTTAATTTTAAGTTAGTTTTTGGTAATTATTATTACTTATGTAAATTTTTTTTTTACTTTAGGACATTTTTTTTATTGAATTTTTTAATTGTTTAAATTTTATTTATTTTAAAATAATTCAATCATTATTTATTTTATACCGAGGACTTCTCAACAAACTGCCTTCTTACGAACTTCCCGCATCCATGTATGTGATTTGCCGACGTTTTGAGGGATAGGTTTATTCAGACGATTGCTGATGGTTTCACCTCTTCCCCTCATTCGATAAATGCTGGCGTCCCACAGGGATCGGTTCCGTCTCCGACTTTGTTTTTGTTACACATCAATGACATTTTGTCGTGTGCACCAATCCATTGTTACGCAGATGACAGTGCAGTCCAAGATAGCTGTTTGTTTGACTATCCCCCAAACGTCTCGGAGGGCTTTGAAGCAGAGAGTGGACGGTTACCTCGAGAGGGTTCTTCTTGTGGTAAGAATAACTTCGTAAGTCGAATTTAATGTTTCAAAGATCCCGTCATATCTGATATCTCCTTCAATATATTTGTAGTTATTTTGTAGCGTCATTATGAATAAATGAATAAGAATTACTTCGTTTACACACTGTTTTTAATATATGAATATCAACATGTTTCGAAGCTTTCCTCATCAGGATACATAGTATATTTGTCATTTTTTTTAGTATACTGTGTATCCTAATGAGGAAAGCTTCGCTTTCGAAACATGTTGATATTTACATATTAAAAACAGTGGTGTAAACAAAGTAATTCTTATTAATTTATATCTGATAACGTCAAAAGGGATTGAAATAATAATCTAGTCTCCTTTAACGGAAGCAATCTTCCCAAGATGCCTTTCATTGTTTGAGGGACCAGCCCAAGCATGGGAGCTCTATCGAAGCCAGAATCAAGTTAGCCTCTCAGAAGCTGGGCGTACTCTACAGGGCCCGCAGATACTTTAATAGTGCACAACTACTGCTGACCCTGTACAAATCACACGTGCGCCTTAATATACAATTTGGACACCTCTGGTCTGGAGTCCCAACATAACTGAAAAAACCCTTGACTACAGAAACGGGCGGTTCGTTTGATAGATTCGCCTGTCTTAACAAATGGGTTGCAATATATAGAGCCCAGACGTCAGGTGGGAATGCTGTTCTTATTCTACCGGTATTTCAATAGGAGATACTCCGAGGAACTAGCATCATCGATCCCTTCGGTATCGGTGCACAGTTGGGAAACACGTCAAACGCGCGCCCAACATTTGTCACAAGAAAACGGGTCGCTCTACAGCTCGTTTTGGAATGATTAGCCGACTTCTATGTTTCCTCCTACAACACGAGTCTCTTCAAGATCTAGGTTCACCCCCTCCTGTCTCCCAAAAGACCCTCTACACAGCACCCTCAAAGATGACATGGGCCCTGAGGGAAATTATTTTTCTCAGGACCCATGTCTCCTGTGCGCAGTTATTGTAGAAAAAATGAATTCTCACCCTTTCTGGAGACGTTATATTTTTTATACACGCGAGTTTTACGCGTTTTGTTAAAATAATATTTTAGATTTGTGCAAAATTACAAAGACTTGCATTTTTATTTCCATAACGAAACATGATATTTAATTATTCTGTGAATTTAATGTTTATCATTAAATTAATTATTAAAATATCTCCATTAAACACTAACTTCTTCTTTGCTTCTGATTATTTATACTTTGTCCATGCCATTGTTAATTAATTTATTTATTTCAAAATAAGACATCAACGATTATTTCTACGGTGTCGCTGTGTACTTATTATAACATAATAAAATATTTTACAAATCGACTCATTAAAATGTACCTGGTTACCCGTAGTTCATGTAAAACTTTAGGACAAAAACTGCTATAAAACTCATTTTAGCCAACAAGACGGAAATCACGGGGAAAAAACAAAACCAAAAACCATCTGTTTAAATGAAAGCTGACACGAATGACATTTTTTAAAACCCATAGATTTTGTAATCAAACACAATGTAATTCGTCTTCCAGAAGGTAATAAACCAACCCGAAAGTAGTTTTAAATATAATTGTAAAACCGTACCATCACCAATAAAACAAATTTCAAGTCATCATTGAACGATATTAGAAAGCAATGGGACTCACTCCTGACATAGAAGCTAATATAACATAGATTTAGTTTTAATCGTGCTAGTCTGACGGTGAAACCGGTCCGGTCGAAAATAAATAAGTGGAAGAAAGTTACAAAGATTTTTTAATAAAAAAAAAAATCATACATACAACGATTTACACTCTCATGCGTTATCAATTCAACTCATCATGGGACTGTTAATTATTGCTACATAAAATTAGGTTTTACAGAGTTTTTAAGGCAATTATACATATGAAAATATAATATATATATATAAACAACAGGAAAATAACATAAATAAATGTACAGGCTCGAAATATACAGATACAATAGAAATACATAACAACATTTTACAAGAGTGAAAAAAATATACCCACATCCAAATCTACAAAGCTTAGCAGAATGGCTATCAGAACAAAGTTAGTACCTATAATAAGATTCAGAACATCATTTTGAAATTCGTCCGAAGCGCACGCTTGTTTCAATTCCTCAGGTAACTTGTTATAGCTGATGTAGGCAATGTACGAGTATTCCAATGATTTCAGTCCATATTTTGTCGAGTGAATTTTGATATGTGTAGTTTGTGGTGTTGTCGTATTGTCATATTGGTGAACTAGTTTATTTTTATATTTGTGTGAGTATGGCAGTAAATCATATATAAAATAGTGTTTGTTATCTCATGGTTAGGAATAATCTTAAACGGTATTACTAATACATCCCGGTAAATATCTTTAACGGTGCATTCCATGGCAAGCCAAAAATGTTACGCAGGGCCCTGTTTTGAATTATCTGCACCTCAGATATTATTATTTTTGGTAGAGAAACCCCAGAAACTCGAAATACAGACCGAGTGGGAATGAATTATGGTGAAGTAAAATGATCGCAGTATAGAGGTGGTAAGCAATCCACGTAATCTGTACACCATACCGGTCACCGGAGAAATCAATTCAGTCAGAAGGCCCAGATGCTTCGCGACTGATTTTCAAGTTTCTTTGGTCCTAGAGAGATGTCAAAGTTTTGCCCCCCCCCCTTATTTATTTAAGCCAATTTGGGCGTAAATAAATAATTATTTATAAGAGGGAAGACCCAAGAGAAACCGGAATTTATTTATAAAAATCGCGTATTTATTTGTACATGTTCAAACTTACATAACCTTCAAAGTATCATTTGCTTGATGCAATGATCGAAATATTTTTCCACTGCTCAAAAATGTTTGAACTTAGTAATTTTGTTCTTTGTTCCACGTCTTCCTCATCGGCAACCTATTTGAATAATCGGTTCACTCGGCCATCCCTTCGTATAATTATATAATAGCAGATTATACATAAATCTTGCTTTTTAATCCACTTTTTGAAGCGTGAGTTTCAGTAATCTTTTTGTCATACTGCTTAGCTATTTTGCTTTTCAAATATGTGTATCATTAACATCCCACTTATCGTAGAACTTTTTTTTATATTTCAGGGTCTGATTATTCGTTGAAGCGGATGGAAATCTTTGAGATTTTGCGAGTCGAAAACATGTTGAGTGTCGAAGCATCGTCCCAAGCTGTTAACCTTATGCGCGATTATTTTGTAAACAAATTTCACATAAGATGTGCAGACGATATAATTGAAAATATCAAAAATTTTAAAAAGATTGAACTGTGTGTTTACGAAATTATCACACGGTGGAATGTTTGTAAATCTAACGTGTCTGTATTTATGAAAACATATCGTGATTGGCTAAATGAGCACTTTATACAGGTATAGATATAGGTCCTTATTAACAGACCTTTCAACACATTCCAACGTGGGTCGACTTACTAAATCATCGACCGAAAGAATACCCACTTACTACTAAATAAAAATGGTCGACCTAAAAGAACTTTCACTTAGTACTAAATATAATTATCGATCTAAAACTGTTTGCTAATTAAATCGGTGGATCTAAAGAGCTTTCACTGATTGCTAGCTAGATTGATATGTCAACCCAAGGGAACTTTCATCGACTGCTCACTAAATCGACCAACCTAAAGGAATTTTCACTGGTCGCTGAGTAAATCGGTCGACCTAAAGAATTTTCAATTAAATAATTAAAAATATACTTTGTATACACCACTTTTATTAAAATATATAAATATTTATACATGTTTCAACAGCAATGATGTCGTCCTCAGGAATATATGAATACTAATAAATAATTTAAAATATAGACAAATGATAAAAATTACAACAATTAATTAAGAATAGACAAATTATGGACATAAACAAAAATTAATTAAAATAGTTAATCAAAAATACTAATAAAAAATAAAAATAATAAATATTATGAAACAATAAAAAAACTGTATTAGAAATTAAAAAAGAAATTATTTTTATTATTTATATTAATATGAAAATAAATTTAAGAGAGCTATTTAAAAAAAGATTATTTATTAAATTTAATTCGCTATTATACTTTTTCTTATTTATTTGTCTATACTTGAAATTATTTTTTAGTATTCATATATTCCTGAGGTTGACTGCACTGCTGTCGAAACATGTAGAAATCTTTATATATTTTAATAAAAGTGGTGTATACAAAGCATATTTTTAATTATTTAATTAATACTGACGCCAGAAAGTTACAAATCGTTTGAAGAAATTATAAAGAATTTTCACTTACTACTAAATAAAATGGTATACCCAAAGGAACTTTCACTGGTTGCTAACTAAATTTGTTGGCCCTAAAGGAACTTTCACTGGTTGCTAACTAAATTTGTCGACCTAAAGGAACTTTCACTGGTTGCTAACTAAATCGGCGGACCTAAAGAGATTTCACTGATTGCTAACTATATTATTTGTCGACTTAAAAGAAATTTCATCGTTTGCTAACTAAATCGTTCGACCTAAAGAAACTTTTACTGGCTGGTACAATATTCACACAAATAATTAGATTAGTCTAAACCACTCATTTAAAACTTTCTTTTGTGATTTTTGTTGCATATTTCATTGTTTGACACATCTCATTCCCACATCTAAACCGTCACAAGTCAAAATATGTCAAACTGGGAAAACGATCTTTGAAGTTTTGCATCTTCACCACGTATATATTATATTTACGGAGACTTAAACATGAATCAAGATTTTGATGTTTTTAACAATTTGAGAGTATGAATAATAATGTTATCTTATGTTTAGAGCTATAAATAACTGTGCAATGCGACATTTTGACAAAATTCAAACAACAAAACGAGGGCGTGTAAAAAGACTTCAAAGTTCATTATCTCACTGTGACAACTTTTGATTTGTGACAGTTTAGACGTGGGGGTGCGACATGTATTTTTTTTTCATTTTTATTTAAGCTTCTAATTTTTTATTATGTATAATATAATTTTATTACAACTTTGATATTATTTCGTCAAATGTGGATTGCTTACATTGTTATCTCGCGGTCACTGTTGTCTATGAAATCAAATAATTTAAAAAAAATTAAAAAATAATAGCTTTTTGCTATTTTTCAATTTCTGCTTTAATTTATAGAAATAAAGTAAATGGCTGAAATAAATTAAAAAGAAGATGGGTATCGAGTTTTCTTGTGCATATAGTTATTATATACTTACATTATTTTCAAATTAATAAAAATAAAAATCATTTGTGTTTATTTTTTGAGTTGTGAATCATATTTATATACCTAGTACCGCGCATTGGCAGTGAAGTCGTTAGCCATACAGAGATACGAAGCTCTAACAGTCACCCGTACCAATGTATATCGAGCGAAACTAAACATAAAGATGTCTACAGGACCTTGCTGTAATAAAGTCACTGGCGTGCATACGTTTATACATTGTTACAGTATTTCTAAAGTTTGCAACTGTTATCAAGTTACTCTTAAGGGCCAGCACTCAAAAATGATCCTAAACATCACTTTGCAGGTTGCTAACTAAAGCAATACAACAAATGATTTATTTTTTTAAATTCTGTAAGGGGTAGTTGGAAAAACGTACAATGTTTCAAAAGACAAAAATCCTCAAACTGTAATCTTTAAATTCTATGAAATACATCCCAAAATGTCTGAAAATATGTGCAATTTGAATATCAGTGAAAGAAATTTTGAACGTTTTACCTAAACTTCCAATACGTGTTACATATATGATTAAAAAGATGACAGTTTGAGGATTATTGTTTTTTGAAACCTTGTATATTTTCCTAATTGCCCGTATTGAATTTACAGTTAGATCATTCGTAGTGTTTCTTGAGTTGGCAACCTGCAAAGTGTGTATTTATTTATGGGTGCTGACCGTTAAAGTTTTCAATACTAGTTTCTGACCTCAGACTAAATGGCAGGTTATCCCAAGAATGTGGACCTAATGCGTTGAATGCTCTGTCCCCAAACTTCGTAATATTCATACGAGAGTGTTCAACCAGTTTGTTCGACGTACCATACTTAGCCGACCGAAAGATGTACATTAATTTGACATATTTATTGTTAAACTTTAATTATTTTATTTTCCAAATTATATGATGAAGTTATAAAAGACTTTTGTTTGATTATGAAATATGTTTTCAGTGAGAATGGTCCAAACCGCCCGGGGGGCATACTTGCTGCACTATTTTGGATACTATTTCCACAGGTTTAGGACTTCCATTGGAGGGAAGGTTCGATGGACGTGTACCTTTAAGAGAGCGTCGAAGTGCAAGGCTTACGTGTACACCGTGGAGGATGTGATTACCTCGGCTCTAAGTGTGCATAATCACTGATTTAAAATCTCCTAGGTGGAGAAAATCCAGTGTAATATCATTTTTCCGATTCTCTGATTGTGAAATTAATAAAACATGTTTCTTTATATTCATATACCATATTGTAAAATTTGTAAACAGTGCCAAGGAACATTTATCTCTCTTCCCGTGCCTGTAACCAAATACTCTTAAATGACAATACCTCTCGATCTTGACATTTGATGGCAACATGCTACACTAGCGCCTTCTAGCGGCCCGAGTTGTACGAATTGTTTTTTTCTTCATACATTTTAATATATTTTCTTTGAAATATATTCTTAATAAATTATAGAAATCGGAAATTCAAAAAATAAATATTAGATAATAATAAATAATTATGATTTTACTCACTTTTTGCTCATGTATATGAACCATAACATATATATATGTGTGTATTTATATATATATATATACATTTTTTAAAGAGTCTATTAGGATTGTATTAACTGGTCGCGCACTTTCCTAATTATATACAAAGAAAAAAAATTACAACAGCAATACGGTCAGAAATACGGTCAGCAATACGTCGCCAGCATTTTGACAAAGCTACGCGTGTAATCAAATACCATAAACGACAAAATACTAGCAACATGCTACACTACCGCCTCTAGTGGCCCGGGTATAGGCTTCCAGACTGTTTTGCTGTTATAATAAGTATTTTATTTTATTTGTAAACAATTTAAACAGTGCGCGAGCAGCCAGGCTTTAAGTGTTAAAACAATCCGAATAACATCTTTAAATATATATATGCACGAATAAAAAATAAGTAAAAACATTTCTATAATTTATTAACAATATATTTTACAGAAAATCTATTAAAATTTATGAAAAAAAAAACAACTCGTACAACTCGGGCCTCTAGGGGGCGCTAGTATACCATGATGCCATCTCAATGTATGGTGAATGAGCTGTACGTATTATTATATTTCTACGGTATTTGCTGTAACTGTGGGTAGAGGTTAGTGGTGGGCGAAGCGGCTCGGTTTAGTGAGCCGGATCACTAAATCAGCTCTCTGTAAAGACAATCCACATGAAAACTGGACGAAAAAAGTATCGTGTAAGAACGTCTTTAGTAGGGCCAAGGGAACGAGGGAGAGCGCATCGTGCGGGGGGACGCGAACCGTAGTTTAATCGAGCCGGATCACCGAACCAGTACACTACAAAGAGCTGATTTAGTGATCCGGCTCACTAAACCAAGCCGCTTCGCCCACCACTAGTAGAGGTGCATAAAGGAGCAGTTTTTCTACCCGGTGAGCGGGCTACCTATTTTTATTTAATTTAAAGAAAATAATTTTAATAATGTTATTATTAAGTTCTATAAGTATTTTAGTTTTTATTATAATGAGGGCTGTTTCGGCATTCAAATCCATTTAGGATATGTTAATATTATCTTCTTCAATGATGAAATAAAATAGTTGCCCGGATAATTTTGAATTTAAATTTAAGTACTGCAGTGTGTATTTTTAGTTATAGTTTCTTTTAGTTATTTTCTCTGATGTAGCCAAGCACCGTCACGGATTATTTAAACACATTTTTTTTTCGCTTGCCACATTATTCTCCGTTCGGTGGTAACACCAACCGTACTGCTGAGCACTGACACTCGAGGCATTTCTCTCTTTGTCACGGACCGGACAACAAATACCTTGACATCCTGCCGCGATTTAATTATAATTATCGTAAATTCGTAAGATGTGTATTAGTGGCCATCAATAAGCAAGTTAAAATATTGTTGAAACTGTTTAATTATCCACATTTTTTCTCAGTATAACAATCGATCGGTAACCATTCACATCTTCATTGGTGACCCCGACGTGATATATCACAAACATTAATTACGCTGTAAAAATTATCGAAGTTTTATTGTTATTTATTTTTAATTATACCTAGTCGAATATTAAATAAATGAATTTGTTCATAATTTGTGTGTTTTTATTATTATTACATCATTTATCAATTCCCTTTACGATTGCTGAGCGTCGGATTCCCACCCGGGCGTCGCGGTCGTGGGTTCAATTTCTCAGTTAGCTCAGTCCTCAATCATTGCACAAATAATATTTTTATTTATTACGATGGTTGTGGGAGTTTTCAAATGTTTATCTTTCTTTTATCCATTCGATTTCCCAGCTTTTTAGGAAACGTAGTCAGGATTGGCCCGGAAAAAACGAGCGCCCGCGCGATGCGTCAACACGTTGCTAATTATTTACATTATTTGCTATCTAAAAATGCACAAAGACAATAATTGTATATTATAGATAAATAAACAGGCAATTTGAAGAAAAAAGTGTGTATTTTTATCGTGAACAGTTCAATTTAAAAATAAATTAATGGGTAACTCGGAACGGTTTTGGCATGTGGAGCGAATGAACGAAGAAAGGAGTGTAAGAGGAATGTATGACGCGAATGTGGATGGAAGAAGAAGCCGGGGACGCCCGAGGAAGACATGGCACGATCAAGTGAATCAAATACTTGTGTCGGGCCATGTCAGAAGTCGGAATAATAGAAGAGAATGTATGAGACGATGTATGAATGTGAATGAAGCAAGAAGTGTATGTCAATATCGAGTTGTTTGGCGGTCCGTCCTCTCTGCTTACCCCTGCGGGGAAACGGCGTGATGGTTAGTTAACTCGGAACGGTTTTTACGCGCTGAATGGACTTATATACTTTTTGAATTCTCGCGCGGGTCCAGTATTCTGTACCAGGTCAATTGAGTGTTTTTTCTTTCTTAGTTTTGCGTTACAAAATATATATAATTACTTAAGTGAAAACCTATTATTGGTTCATTTTTTAAATATATTTGATAAATGTAATTATTGCTGTAAACTGTTGGTTTTCCAAATAAAATAAAATAAATAAATAAATATATTTTTTAACAATATACCCAATTATTAGATGTTGCGTTAATAAATATGTAGATAGACAACACTGCTATCGGGTAAATCACTGTGTCGTCAATATTCGAGAATTACTCGTACCGAACTGCCTGCGTCAGCAAGCAAAGACGTATTATATTACATTCCATTCCGACATACAATGACTGCAACAAGCCACGGTAGCAAAATACAATATTCTAACGCGCGGCATATCTAGTCACCAATCAACTGTCTTTCGAATAACACCTCCGTTTAGTTTATTACCAACTCTGCGTGTACTAATAGTGAAACTTGTTTCCATGACGTGTTCATCTCACATATCCCTCCTGTTAGCGAAGGTAGGCCCAATCCTTTGATTATATGTATCAAATCTCGCCTTAAATTGTATCACCGATTTTTATTAGGTCCAAAAGTTGGAATTTGGGTCTTCTTGTGCTCTTATCGTGCTCTTTTTCGTCCAGTATAAAGTATAATGGATTGTGCAGTTGGTACCGACGTCATTGCCGAGTCAGTCTAGGCGCCCCCGGGCTGCCGGCTGCTTTTTATAATCGCTCTTAGTTAATCTTGGAAATATGGGAAAGTTCTTAATTTTCCCGGTGTAAAAATAGCATAAAATAACCGCAATATTTTTTAGGTTACATTTCTAAAAATTACATAATTTTAGTGCTGCCGTCTCGAGCTTAAATCAAGTTTATAATAAAAACCCAAATATTTTAAGTTGAAATCTGCTTCGTTCTTCTGAATTAACGCTTCGAGAATCGGTCACATCGACCGAAAGGCCACATGTACTAGTGAAGTGATTTACAACGGCTGTTCGGGCTACGGTGGTTGTAAAAAATCTTGTATACAATCGGGAAGTGCCTGACTAGGGGCTGCTCTCCGACCTGCTGTGGTCCGACCCCAACGAGGACACCGCCGGCTGCGGCGAGAACGAGCTTCACTTTCATCTTCGTCATTGAGATAGTGGCCAAGTTCCTCAACAAGCACGACTTTGACCTGATCTGCTGGGTGCATCAGGTGGTAGAGGACGGATATGAGTTCTTTGCCAAGAGGCAACTGGTCACCCACTTCTCGGCGCCCAACTACTGCGGGAATTCGATAATACAGGTGCAATAATGTCAGTGGACGACACGCTGAAGTGCTCCTTCCAGATCCTGAAGCCGGCCGACAAACGCTACCTGCCGTACATGCAGACCATCAACAACCGTCCCGTCACGCCGGCCACCATCCTCCTCCGCCGCTCACCCCTTTTAAGAGTATTCTGTGTTATTTATCCTAAAAATATATGGATAATAATTCATTGTCTTAGCTTAAATACATTCTTTGTACATCATTTGTGTTAGCGTCTTGCAATATTTCGTAAGGAATAAATACAGTTAGCTTCTTTTTTTTCCAATTTAACATGTATGAAAACTTAGACCAAGCCGTATTTAGTTTTGATAATTTAACTGCATCTCTTTATATGGTCTATAAATAATGTGTAATGATAGCATGTCCAAAAAGAGAAAATGAATGTAAAAAAAAAAAAAATCGTAAAATAAATGTAATATAAGAATTATATAAGAATAGGAAGTAATATTTGTACAGCGCCCTTGAGGTGATTTTTCACAAAAACGGCGCTATAAAAATCATCCGATTATTATTCACACAAAAACGTGACTAACCTTTCCAGTTGTCAAAAACAAACCACTAATCCAAAATGGCTGATAATGCTAACATATGATAAACATGTGTGTACCAACATAACAAAAAAAAATCGATAATCGAATGTACACAGCCTGCGAAAATTCAAAATTCACCTTTTCTTTTGAACACACCTCGTATATTGTATGATTTCAATCAGATTAGGTGCATCAATGTGTTGCTCGTGATGATGTTTCAATAATTGGACCCATTTATCCACAAATCAGTTTGGGTCGTCGTTAAACTCCATTCTTCATGTTTTGATGCAAAAAGTTTTTGTGAGCGACAGCTCATCAAAAAGGCTATCAATATTAATTTGCTGTCGATCATCTGATTGGTGTATTTCGTTTATAGCTTCTGCAGATCTCTCTATTTCTTCCCATTTTAGTACATGATGTCATCCAATCCATGTAAAAATTTCGGCGCTACCGAAACTGTTTTCCCATAATTCTATGTAAGAAATGCCATAAATCTATTAACATTATCCTGGCTCTCAAGTTTTCTCAATAATTGTTTTGCTCCTTGCCGCACAAAGTTACTATCCATTATTTCCTGCAAGTTACATTTCAGTCGTTTTTACTCCAAAACAGTGTTTGTTGCGCTTGCTTTACTTTTTTCCATAAATAGCACAGTCTTGGTAAAAATATTTAGTTGTCCATGTACAAACCAAAAATATATCTCGACTACGTCATTCTAAAAAAAGTCTCGCATTGCACGTGGACAATTTTCTTGAGAATGAAAGTATGACTTCAGGCCTTCGAATATATTTAAATTTCTTTCGACTGCCGGCAACAGAGAAAGAAATCTGGTGCTTCCATGCTTTACCAGTTTTTTTTATATTCCACATCCGCGAATTCACAGAACTTCTTCAATTGAGTCACTCGAACGGTGTAAATGTGAAAATATTTATATATTTTCACATTCACAACTAGAGCTTCAATTTTGATCGGCAAACCATCCACGGCATTTTGAAGTGTATTGTGCACAATATGTGCGCCACATCCAATGCCAATAATATTAACGCCAAGCTCTTGTTTAAGCCGGCTGTAAACATTATTTTGTCCTCTTCTATTCACACCTCCAAAATTGGTGTTACAATTGTCACCACAAAATGCAGTTAGTTTTCTGTCAATCTCGTGACGACGCAATGTTGAAATTATTTTTTCAGTAAATATTTCCGATGTCTCATCATGAACAGATTCAAAATCCAGCAGTTTTACATGTACACCTTCCAATGGTAAAAAATATCTAACAACA
>JAHDVE020008412.1:0-45429 GCA_022606495.2 Halesus radiatus | reverse complement strand
TCTTACTCATTAGGCTTACATCAGCCTTACATTCTTTACAAATCACACTATTTTTCGCACGATCATACATGGTTTTACCATACATTCGCCTCAGAGATCTCATTTCTACAGCATTCAGTATACTTTCGCCCTTCCTCTGCCAATTCGTATTTCAATTTTAAGAATTGATTTAATTCGCCAATTTTTAAATTGAGAGTTTGAATTATCCGGTCACCCTGAAATTACTGTTAGCAAAAATAGTTTATTTTTCGTCATTTTATTGTGCCAATTCATACGTGTGTTGAATTATCCGGTCACCCTGAAATTACTGTTAGCAAAAATAGTTTATTTTTCGTCATTTTAGTGTGGGAAATCATACGTGTGTTGAATTATCCGGTCACCCTGAAATTACTGTTAGCAAAAATAGTTTATTTTTCGTCATTTTAGTGTGGGAAATCATACGTGTGTTGAATTATCCGGTCACCCTGAAATTACTGTTAGCAAAAATAGTTTATTTTTCGTCATTTTAGTGTGGAAATTCATACTTGTGTTGAATTATCCGGTCACCCTGAAATTACTGTTAGCAAAAATAGTTTATTTTTCGTCATTTTAGTGTGGGAATTCATACGTGTGTTGAATTATCCGGTCACCCTGAAATTACTGTTGGCAAAAATAGTTTATTTTTCGTCATTTTAGAACACCAAAGACGTTGCTCAAAAAACGGTCACTGTTAAACTGTTTAGTTTTATTTTGAAATGAATTAGCCCAAAAATTATACCAATTTAATGAATAATTTATGATTTTCTTTCAGGGATGGTCATCGGCTCCTACTTCTGGGGCTGCCTGGCTGACACCAAGGGGAGGAAGGTGGTGCTGATCGCCACCCTGTTCCTGGACGCCGCCTGCGGAATCGCTTCCTCCATGGCGCAGTACTTCCCCATCTTCATGTTCTTCAGGTTCTTCAACGGCTTTGCGTAAGTTGATTTATCACACCTTTCTAGCATTTGAACCGCTGCATGCGAAAAAGTTTATTCCTGCGACTAGAATTTGAACGCAGCTCTTGCTTATCAGAATACCGGTCTAAACAACTGGGCCTCCGACATATCGTGATCTTCTCATACATGACATCTTCAATACGAAGCCGCAACGCTACCACTTGAAAGTGATTTGATTGGACTATGATACCACCCATTCGTTTGTATCCTAAAATATCTGAACAAACCCTTGACTCTACCATATGCAGGCACGCCAGTCCGTTTGATAGATTTTCCTATCTTAACAAACGGACTGCAATCTTTGGACAACAGACGTCAGGTGGGAATGCTGTCCTCGTTTTACCGGTATTTTAATGGAAGATGCTCCGAGGAACTAGCGTCATTGATCCCTTCGGCACCGGTGCATAGTCGGGAAATACGCCAAACGCGTGCCCAACATTTGCACATAGTCGACACTTGTCACATGAGAACGGGTCGCTTTGACGACTCGTTCCTGTGTTAAACTGCTTGGCTATGGAATTATCTGCCGGCCTTTATGTTTCCTCCATCCCACAACATGGGTCTCTTCAAAACCCAGGTTCACTCCTTCCTATCCTCTAAAAGACCCTCCACACAGCATCCCCAAAAATGATAGAGGCCTTGAAGGAAATTATTTCCTTCGGGGTCTCCTGTATGGAGTTACCGTAAGAAAAAGTGGTTAAGCCTTACCATCCTGCTCCAAGTTTCTTCCATGCAGTCAATCCACGTCATCTTCTATCTTCGGATCTCCCTCTGAGTTGCTTCCATTTCCGCTTGACCACCGACATAGTAATGATTTTCACGTGACCATTCCAACGTAGTTTGTACGGTTATATTTGCTCAATAAGATGTTCATGTTTATTATTTTATTTTATTTTTCTATTTTATAGAGTTGGTTGCAATTCGCCTTCTTTGGAATTGTTTGTTATCACACTGATTGTATAAAAGAAAACTCTTTTCGCAGGCGAATTTCACTGCGCAAACACAATGATTAAACGTCAATCGAAATGTATAAATATAAACACAAAATACCAGATAATCTAATTTAATTGCCATATTGTAATTCCTCAATAATTACTTTTAACTTACCACCAATTATAAATAAATACGACCATAATTTTTCTAGATTTTATCTGCGACACCTCTCCGCACGCGCGATACAAGAAGTTCAATGTGCAAATATATTGCATTTTTTCGAATCTCTGATCTCAAAAAATTGATATTTTATCAATACGGTCTGGAGATTCATCTCACAGATATTACTATTATTGCGCAACACTTTATAAATATAGTTGCATAACACATATTCATTGTAGTAAAGAGGTAAACTTTGGTGGTGATTTTTACAACTCAAATTACTATAGTATCAGTTGGAATAGTATTGTATTATTTTTATTCCGGGTTATTGCGATATTTAAACATAAAAAAATATTAAAGAAACTGAACTAAGGTGCCTCTTTAATTAAGTTTGAAGTCTAAATTAATCAAACAATTAAGAATTATTTTGCTTTAACCACTATATCCCGATGAGGGAACCATTGGTTTCAAAACATGTTGACATTTACTTTGCTTTAACCACTTTTTATTTTTAACGCGGACCGGTTCGGAAAAACCGTTCCATCATCAGGGCAAAATATATACTAAACAATATTACAAAATTATGGCAGAACATATATATTAGGTGTCATAGTGGGGGTGGGGGCGTGAAAAGGGATTAGTAAAGAGTGTGGAGAAAGATAGAGATTAAGGGAGGGGTGAAAGGAAATTTTTTGATTGGTAATAATAGACTTATTATTAATAAGGGATTTCTTAATTTCCAAACCGGTTGTTCCGAAACCGGTCGGCGTTAAATATAAAAAGTGGTTAAAACAAAGTTTTATTTAATTCTAATGGATAACCACAAAGTGATGGCTTCATATAATAGTATAAAATAATTCTTAATCAAAAATGATGCCATAAAGTGATTAAACATTACTAAATTAATCGATTAATTTTAGGGAATGTAGTATCAAAGAATCTACAAATCAATCTATTTCTCGATGACTTTTATTTTGTTCTTGCTGAAAACAATCTGGATGTGTTTTATATTCCGTAATATTAATCTCGTCTCATGATTTAATTAATTTTTAATAGTTGTGGTTGCGGAACATCACTTGCAACCAATTAACCGCTTATAAAATAATATAAATTGATTCGTTACTCCCCATTATATTCGTGATCACTTCATTCAGATGTGTAGGCCATTAAAAAGTCATCTTAATAATCATTTCATACCAAGCAATTAAAATATTTTTAACATTATACAAGGCTAGAATATTATGCGACAAAGAAATAAGGTCACACAAGAAACAAACCATTTACTAGAAGAAAAACAATAGAACTGGGTTGTGCACGTGACCGCTGAATATCGACCACACGGTGTAGAGAATAATGTAGGTAATGATGCTATTCTGTCAGTCCTTAGAGATGTGTATCATATGTGTTTGTCACTGAGATTGACAAACTGATGTCTCAAAGATATGAATTTATTATCTGCGTCAAATTTCCCCACTAAAAATAGACTTGTGTTTGATTAATATGTTTTTAATTCCCTCGATCAAATGGATAGCCAATTATAGATTTATTGGCATTAGTTTATAATCTGTATTGGAATCAAACAATAAAAAATGTAATTCATCAACAATTTTGACACGGTCATCATTATTATCGGTCGTCTTATAAACATAGATCTATAGATATTGCGAAGACAACACAGATCGATAAAGTACGATCACGGTGCGATACATGTAGATAACTAACGGCCGTTCATCCCAACCCTACTGAGAAACTCTTGAGCCGAAATTTTGCCTCAACACTGTTTACGGTCAATTTAGGATGTCGATTTTTGTGGATTAAGATCCCCTCAATAGAGGACTAGTTATAAAAAGTGTCAACAGAGTGAACGAATGTCAGCGAAAAATAAAATGTCATCATTGGTTTGCGATCTATTTTACGCGATTCAAATATTGAATGACAAAGATTTATTTCCGTTTTCGAATGTCAAAACATGTTTTTTGTATGTTTTAAATAAAACTGAAGGGAACCTAACTTATTTTACTTGATATAAGCTACGTTTTGTGTTGTTTTTAACGGAAGAGAAACGTCAAATGTACGTCTATGAAAGTTGGCGTGCATTATTTTATTTTGTATGAAAGTGGGCGGGATCAATTTTATAGTCTACAAAAGTGGACGGGCATCTCCATAGACAATTTTGGATAAAAAATTCTTAGAAACAGGCAAACAGAGCGAATGCTCAACAAAACACTTGACTGATGAGATCCGCAGATCGAACATTCGAACAATTACAACGTCAAAATAATAATATGAGACGAAATGTCATCATATTGTTTCGCTAATATTATCATATTGTTGATTCGTTGGTGTAACATTTTCCATTCATGGTAAATTGAATCCTCAAAATGGTCGACACATCAAATCAAACAGAAATGAAGACTGATGTAACTAACTATTCCATACAAACACACAGTGAACTCTTATGCCTCGACCACACAATCGGCCAACGTCCCAACCCGAATTCGGTTCGGGGTTGAGACGTTGGCCGATCGTATAGTGTCTATACATCGGGCAACTACACGATCGGCCAACGTTCCAACTATGATCTCCAAACTTGTGATGCCATTTTAGCTAAAATCTATCGATATACCGATATTCATAGAAAGTTTATCGAAATTTATAATATTTTTGACACAATTCGTTTCTCGTTAGCTACTCACAATACCGGAATTTATATGACGGATAGCTGTTGCGCCTCTTTCAGCTCCGTATTTTATTTCTACGCAAAGCCTGAGTCAGATAGTAGCGTAAAAAACTAGCCTCGATTATACATAGGATTACATACATTTCGCTATTGAGGTGATTTTTCATGAAAAACGGCACTAAGCAAATTATCCAAATATTATTACTATTGACATACTGTGCATAATCCATATCTAGGCATTTATTTGGGGGGTAGTTACATATTTGAGTCTTTTTTCGTTATTATAAACATAGTTCAGTCATTTTTCGCTTAGCACGCCCACCGATTTCATGAGCAGACAATGTGTGGAGGCCGTTTTGCCCGAGTTCGGCTAACTAGTTTGAAAGATGGGTCAACTAGTTCGCCACCGGGGCGATCTTGGGCCAACTCGCCGAACTCGAGCCAACGTTGGCCCAATGCACACGAACTACCTCTCTACACAATCGCCCAAACGTTCCGGTTGGGAGGTTGGGCGATCGTGTGGACATTAAATAAGTTGATAGTGCGGAAAGGCCCATTATGCCCCCTTCTAATCAAAAATCCTATTCCATTTCCCGCTCCAGAACATGCCTAATTCTTTTTAAATATTGAGTAAGTTTTTTTGGTATTTTAGTGTTGCTGGAGCCATGGGAATCTGCTTTCCCTACCTGGGAGAATTCCAGCCAACCAAGCACAGGGAAAAGATCCTTTGCTGGATGGAAATGTTCTGGACTCTAGGAATTATTGTTCTACCACGTAAGTGACTAAACTATTTAGAAAATATATTTCTCTCGCCGGCAGCGATGATATGAGCACGTATTTTACGACCCCCTGCGCAGTGTATTTTGCTTAGAAACCAGTTCAGTAGATACCTATGTGATTGTGAAGTATGGCTTATTCAAGAGAATCCAGTTGCACAATTTTGACTATGTATTATCGAACTTAAATTAAGGAATACTGTTTGCAATTTAGTAACCGTCACTCTCCTTTCTTGACACAGGGATGTCACTGCCAATTATTTTAATTCCTTACGTTTTAATGTAAGGAAGGGTTTTTCAAAAACAGTCGACAGTGCAAATAGCCTTGTAGTTAAAACAATGTACTTAATTTGATTAATCTAATCTGTATTTGGTCGTTTTGCAGTGATTGCCTGGGGAATCATCCCGATAGACACCATGAGATACGTATCAGACTACTTCATCTTCGACTCCTGGAACCTGTTCGTGGCGCTGTGTGCCATACCTAGCTTATTGCTGGGTATTTGGCTGTTCGCTTTCCCCGAGAGTCCCAAGTTCATGATGGAGTGTGGAGACTACGATGATGCCTTGGCCGTCCTGAAGGATATTTACCACGCCAACACGGGTGATGCACCGGAAAACTATCCGGTAAGTCGATTAACCGATGAGTGTAGAGTAGACAAATTAATTTATTTATGGATAAATCTCCTGGAGGCCTATTCTGCTTCTTTTGAAGGAAAATTCCTTATCATTTTCCCCAGGCTTAAAGAGATTTTGCTTAACTGCGGAATTCCGGAAAGACATAGCAAAAAATTCCTGAACAGATTGTTGAGAGATTATTTGAAAACACAAATTGATGAAATATCTTTAAGTGACAAGGCTTTGAACAAAAACTTTTAAAAACGATTGCATTGTTAATATAATCCATTTTGATAAATTTAAACTTTATTTTTTAAATAGCAAAAATACGCATTTTAACTAAGAATTACGTTCTGTAAAAAGGTATCCACCTCACTAGATAGTAATGACCTTTTTATTCTGTAACTACTTCTATAAGTAACATTTGCCGCCATGGTATATCTATGTGCATTGTTATTACTTGTTACATTTTTAACTTAAATTTAAGTAAAAAAATGTCATTTTTAGTAGTAGTGATAGAATAAAACGGTCATTACTGTCTAGTGAGTTAGGCACCTTTTTACATAACATAATTCTTCGTTAAAAGGTATTTCATCAGTTTGTTTAGGATTTTTTTACAATGTCTCTCCGGTATTCGCAGTTAAATAAAAATTCTTGAAGCTTAAGTAAAGGAATATGGAATTTCCTTAAAAAGAACCAGAATAGGCCTCCTGGTTTAGTACCATATATGACCAGTTGATGAATCTAACTTTCTATGAAGAATATGGTGGTAGTGAAGGATTTATCCGGTCTAACATTTAATAATAATATTTTTTTCCAATAGATCAAGAGCCTTAAAGAGAAGACAAGATCAGTATCAGCCATCAGCCAGCAATACAAATCCGTGCGCAGTCTCAGCATGCGCAAGCCAAAGGACCTGAGGAGGTTGTTTTCTGAGATCTGGGACCAGACCAAGGCCCTGTGCAAGCCACCACACAGAAAGTATACGGTCCTAACTTGTCTCATTCAGTTTGGACTGACAACAAGGTAAGACATTAAGTATATATTATAACCTTGGTGATACAACCCTAACAGAATCCCGGCCTTCAGGAAACGCCACCACTCCTGTCGGTATCTTGAATATCTCTTGCCTTCTCTTATATATAGCAGCTCGGTGTCATAAGTTTTGTGTTCTCTAGGTTTCCTAGTAGAGAGTTGTTTTACAAGGAAGGTTTACTAGTTGCTAGCCCTAAACCCGACTTTCCTCCTTTATCTGAACTTCAAGAAGACGTTCCCTAGCTGATAGCGGAATTTATAATACGACTCTCTTTTGAAAAATTTAAGATGCCTTAAAATATTTACAAACATTTGTTAAGTATTGAGTGGGATAAAATTTTGATCTCTTACACATATTCGCAGACATGCTTTTTTTAGTAGTTCGTTCGTTTACGTTTTAATTTTTGTCCTAATTTTTCTGTTATTTTCTTCCAGTTATTACACGCTGATGGTCTGGTTCCCCGAGTTATTTAACCGCTTTGAAGAGTTCGAAGCAGAGCACCCTGGTCAAACAGCCTCCGTGTGTGAGGTGTCCGGCGTGGTACAAGACACCGAGGGTGTGGATATCTTCTGCGGTGATCCCATCAAGAGTTCTGTGTACGAACACACCCTCATCATCGGTCTCGCCTGTATCCCGACCAGTTTTATCTTGCCGCTGTGCGTGCATAGGCTGGGAGCCAAGTTCTTCCTGAGTGAGTATTATTCTGATTACCATTGTGATAAATGCATTGCCATATCATTGTTACTACACTATAGCGAAAGGCTTGATGATCTATCGCATCGCTGAAGCAACTCCATGGCAACTGAACGTTGCTATTATGTGGCAAGGGTCCATTGACGCTCTCATCTTTTAAGCATCATCTCTGGGAAGCATCCCCACCTCACCGGTCTCTTAATATCGTTCTCCATTTCATTATGCCTAAGAATGCGGTGTTGACCTTTACAATGTGTAACTATATACCATCTTACCACACTTATTTTCTTAATATTGTAAATTCTAATACCGTATACATTTTATTACAGTTTCCAGTTTGGTAATCGCAGCAGCCGTCACCATCGGCCTGTACTATGTGCAGAACTCATTCCAGAACCTCATCCTGTCTTGCGTATTTGAGGCCCTCACCTCCCTCGGCATCAGTCTCGTGTACTGCGTGCTCGTTGATCTGTTCCCCACTAACCTTAGGTAAGCCCATTAGCGTGTTTTTACGATTCCTTAGAGTTTATACATCATAATATTATTCTTTTTGTAGGGATGTTTACAATAATGATAGCGAAAAAGGTAGGCGAAATTTACAGACTTAACATTACCAGATGCATTCTGCCTCACAACATTCCCTTAGCTGACGCGTACACAGGCCTTCTGCAATTTTTAAATTTTACAATACTTCTTGGATTTACTTCCCTAAAGTGACTACCCATGAAAATTTTGTGATTGAACATTGTGAAAAGATATCACTTTTTTCAAATATTCCTCATCTACTGGCATCCAATTTCGGACACAAGCGTCCCTTGAGTGTGTTCAATTTTGGCGACTCTTGCCGGCCCTCGTCTAACCAAAGCTTGGAAATATCCTATCTCATCTCACGGTAACCGCTGTTTCTTCTACTCAACCAAGGACGCAGTCCGACGATATTGAAATTCTAACGGTTATTTGCAACCCGTGCAAAATATAAGTACTATTTATGTACAGTATTCCATCTGTTTTATTTATTTACATAATATGGTATTATTATGTACGGATGAAGGCACTATTCTTGACTTTCCTTGGGAAATAATTACGATGTTTACAGTACGAGTCAATTTAAATCTCACACTGTTTATAAAGCCGATGACATTGCGAAATCGACACGTTTTGATAGCAGCTGGTATGACGAGATTACTAATTCCTTTCAAGAGGCCTTACATGAATCAAACATACCGATTTTATTAACAAACAGAAGGTTTGAATGCGAATCCTGTCCGTCGTCAAAATACCTAAAGTCAAACGTTTCGACCCAGGGTGATAGATGCTCATAAAGCCCAGTAAAAACCACCAACTAGAAATGAAAAGGTGTGTGTCTAGATCACGTAAGGGTAGTTGTGCCCCTTAATGGGGAGTTAATACTCTCTTTTTTACTTATTGTTCAAAATAATTCATTGTCCTTTTATAGTATGTAAGATATGCCGCTAACTAAGAGCAACATCAATATCGTGAATTATGACATATAACCTACAATTTATGTAGGTTTTTAACATAACATAACTTAACTTAAAAGGTAGTATACATTTGAACCACGTTCCACAGTCTAAAATTCCTAACCAAACATTCTCCAACTTTTGTCTTACTTATCTCCATCCACTTCATTCAGCCTTCAAACATTCATAACAATTAGATTTCCACAGTCTGATTCCGGACAGTAGGAACGCTTAACTACTTATAAAATTAAATAAAATGATTCCAAATGATTGTTAAATTATTTTTATAAACAATAATTATTAGCCTGAAACACTCTGGATGAGTGAAAAAAAAACCTTCCGAGAAAAGATAAATGTCGCCGACAGGACTCGAACCTGCACCTTTACAGAAGGGTGCAGGGTGCAGAAGGGTGAAGGGTTATCTTTTCTCGGTAGGTTTTTTTTTCAATTTGGATGAGTGTTTCAGGCTAATAATTATTGTTTATAAAAATAATTGTTACCCTTTGCGCTATGCACAAAAATCTTGTCTTAAAAAAAACTTTAGTTTATCAATTAATAGATTGTTAAATTCTCCACTCCAAATACCCTACTAGTAATAACCCATGAAATCAATGATGTGCACTGCAGTTAAACTGTAATTCTTGTATCCTGTAGAAACGTGTATTAATCATGAAGTTCAATGTCCCCAGGGTGATGGCAGCAGCATTGTCTCTGACTGCCGGCCGAGGAGGAGGACTGATAGGAAACTTGGTCTTCGGCTACCTGGTGGATCTCAACTGCGTCATTCCTATCGTCTTGTTCTCAGCCATGTTATTCAGTAAGTTCCCCAATCAATTAACTTCACATTCTTCAGCTCATCGTGTACATAATTTAAAAGATTTTATTTTGGGACATCACGTGTATCCACTGAACTCGTTTATTTCGTCGATTAGAGATGATTAGAGGGCGGTTGTTTCTTCTGCAGACCTATACTACAGAACACGCTAGAGCGGTGCTTAAAATCTACGGTATTTCATTAAAGTTGCCGAAACTGCTTCAATTTAACTTAGTTATCCTTAAAAATCCACTTTTTATTTTATTTGTGATTTTTAACCGTTCTTACGGTTTCTGAATGACAGGTCTGGTCACGGTAACCTGAGATCAAACAACTCGTTTTGGTGTGCTTTACTGAAATATTTACCACCGTTTAAAATCCCGCTTTAGCTATAACACGTAGTTTACATAAAAGTGATTTGGTCACCATTGATTGGTGAGATTTGTCTATGGAAATTCCATCCTCTAAACAACATCACTTGTCCACTGTCATTAATATGTTGTTACTTTGGTTTATTGTCCATTGATATCATTCCAGGTCTCTTTTGATGTTTGCTGGTATTAAATCCATCTACTAGAAGTTGCTTTAATTTCTTCAAATCACAATAACGATGTTTTTTTCCGTTTCCAGTAAGCGGTCTGCTCTGCTTCTTGCTCCCGAAGACCGGCGGAGAAGCTTTGGAATAATTGCCAAGAAGATTCAAGAAATACTTAATATCTCGGTTAAATCCAATTCAGCTTTAAGTGATATTAGTGCCTTAAGTATCGTCAGCTGCACATCATTAGGTTAAGCGCCCGTCTCCATTCAATCACATTTCACAGATGGCGCACTATGCTTAAGTTTTAAAGAAATTTAATCTTGTTTTGCCGTAAAGCTGTTGCAACCTGCCAGAATATTATTTTAACAATATAATCAACATTCTGTGAATGTTCCGATTAATATTTAGGCATGGACCAAAGATAGCTAGAAGGATCACAATGTATCAAATAACAATCATCAATGAGAAGAATCTTAGCCAAAAATACAAAGTCAGTTTCATAAGTCATCAAATGCTTTTAGTTATTGAGAACAACTTTAAACTGTATTTTGGAGCCTAGGCTCTAAATAAATTGTATAAAACATTCTAATATTTTTTGGAAGGAGATTAATACAGAGAATTAGATGATTAAATCGTCAATAATAAATGGTTTCAGAATGAATAGAAAATTCTATGTGATTAGCTTTACTTAGGGTTCTTACAATTACACTACACTGAATGCAGGTGAATTTGCATTTCCCTGTAGGTAGAGATCTGAAAATTTTGCGTCTACTTCATCGCGAATTTTTACGCGAAACTCGTCATTTTTACGCGAAATCGCGAATTTTGCCATTTTCACGCGAATAACGCAAAATACGCAATTTTTGGGTAAATATCACCGATTTTTTAGTAATATTGGTATTGTCCATAGTTTTGGCAAGTTTGAATACCCATAAAATGGAACCCACCTAACTTCATGTCGTTAACCATGCGTAGGTACTGTTATTCTTTTGTCGATTCCAAAAATATACATATAAGAAAAAAATAAGTATTCACCACTTCTGTGGCAGAATACCAAAAAGGGAACATATCACCTTATTATTGCAAAATACCATCGTTTTTGCTAAAAAAATAATCCAATTTTCCTGAAAATAACGCGATTTTTTCCAAAACAAAAGCGAATGTCATCAAAATAACGCCACTTTTCCCAAAAAAAACTCGACTTTTTCAGGTCTCTAATGATTAAGACTAAATTACTAGACAATTATAACTAAGACAATAAAAAAATTGGTTGTACTTAATTAACTAAGTATTTTTAATAGCGGATTAATAATGATAATCAGTGACAAAATTGCCTTCGTTTTAAACGATTATTTGTAGGTAAATGTTCAACTATGTATATTAATTTAATTACTGGAAACAATAATACTGTTAAACTTACTTTAGGAAATTCTTTAAAATAAGTTTCAGGGATTTTTACGTTCTAATTCTATAAACGATACGATTTTCTCATTCGTTGTAAATATCTATTGTAAATACATTACGTACATAAGAGTTACTAAATTATTATGTTTGTTAGTTATAATTAGGTACTATTTATAGTAAATCTACTTTGGAAATGATTTACAAATGTTACCAATGCAATAATAAAATATGTCAGCAGAAATCTATTTTTTTATTCACAAGTAAACATCGTCCCCGAAAATGTGTGTTTATTTGTTTCAGATGGGGAATAGGAAAGTTAGGAAATATCTGTTTTTTTAGATCTGGTCACCAAACACGTGTAAAGCCATTTCAAGCAATGATTCTATTCTTAATGATGGTCTTTTACCAGGGAGACACTGAGAGCATTTACCACTGATCGTTATGAAATAAATCTAAAACTGTTTTCTTGTCGTTGATACAGTTTCCTATCAATATTTATTATTATTTGAGTAGGTTTATTATATTTAAGAATATAGAAGAATCATACATTTAGAATTATTTATTTACACTTCAAATACAATAATACGTTATAGACTAGTAGGTGAAATCATTATTATGCTAGTTCATTTTTATTCATGGCGAATCCGGACTTCTACTGGAAGGTAAAATCTTTTCACTAACAGATGTCGCCCCTGGCGCCATCGCACTGCCATCTAGCGGCGAGTTGCCGAACATGCAGCCAAGGGGTCCCACGTAGTACGGTGCAAAGAGTGCAGAGTATGGTTGCGTTCCCGGGTTGAAATAATGTGCGGGGAATAAACCCTGGCGTTGCGCCATTTTGAGCCGAGATGTCAGTTGCTTCTTCCATTTGGTTCTTCGGTTCTGGAACCAGGTTTTGATCTGGACTTCTGTTAGATTCAAGGCCTTGGAAAGCTCCATCCTTTTGGACACGCTGAGGTATTTGTCGGCTTTGAATTCTGTTTCGAGGCGCTCTAGCTGCTTAGCGCTGTAAGCTTGGCGGGGTTTTCGGTCTAGTCCGGGTTTTCTCGACCGGCGACAAGCCTGCTTAGGCGCTGAAATGTAAATAAAATAATTAGTAAAGTTAGGTTAGGTTTTATTTTGGCCGCCCTTTGGTCATTATTACCAAAGAAGTCACATTGACCCCGCGGTGCTGGAGAGATATAGGGCCGTTGGTAGTCTCAGAGGTCACTGTAGGGCAGAAATTTATCGGCGGCGAAGGCAATAAGATAGCGCTCTAACAGTATTTTCGGCAGATTTATGAACGCATTACACTACAGATTATTAACGGATTTTCTCAAAAATCACACCTATAACCCGTTGACACACGGGTCCGTCTTAAGCTATGTAGGGGCCCGTGGGCACACTGGGTTTGGGGGCCCTTTTAGTAACACAATAACCTCGTTTTGAGGTGGGGGCTCTAAAAAAATTAGTTGCATATATTATTTTTCAAGCCCTGTGTCCTCACGTGTACCATTTCGGCATCTAGCCGGAGCCACTTACGAGGTTGGAGTCCTAGGAAAAGTTAAAATATTCATTTTCAAGTCTTATGTCCTCACGTGTACCATTTTGGCATCTAGCCGGAGCCACTTACGAGGTTGGAGTCCTAGGAAAAATTGAAATATATATTTCCAAGTCTTATGTCCTCAATGTGTACAATTTTCACAGCATCCCCAAAGATGACATGTGTCCTAGGGAACTCGGGGCACATTGGGGCCTCCTTTGTGGAGTTTATAGAATATTTAGAATATTTTTTTTAATCATTGAAGATAATATTAATAACTCTCAAAATGAAACATGAAACCGAATAGACTCAGAAGTCAACAGATGTCACATTTAAAAAAAAATCGGATTGGTATATCCGATACACTATCTAAAGATTAGGAATTAATTCAGGTAGAATCTTGTAGCCACGATAAAAAGGTAGCAGTCAAAAATGTATGGGAATTAATTGAAAACGATATTGACAGTTCGTAGAAATCGAAGTATGATACTGGCTGATGGATTATAGCGCAAGCTCCCGGATAGACCGTGAGGTCGTGGAGTCGAGTCCCAGCTACTACCGTTACCTTTTACATTTCTGTTCGGTGTCATGTTTCATTTTGAGAATTGTTAAAATTATCCTCAATGTTTAAAAAATATTTTTTTGTGTATATGTTGTGATATTTGTCTGTAATAATAAGACAATTATATTGTTATTTGTTTTGTAATGATTTCATCGCGTTGTTGGTTCTATGCACCAGGTAGGTATTAATTAAGTAACTAAATCTTCAATATTGTACTGAGTGCAATGAAACGGTTTATAAATTATCACGTCGAAAACACATTTAATTGTGTATTTATTCAACTACATAATTATTGCTCGAGATTCTAATACCTACAAAAATAATATTTATTTTCCAAATAATCGTACCAAATACATGATAATTACAACCAATAGATTTTGAAGGCACCGGGTTAAGAAGAACGGCTGCGCGGCCCGTTTCATACGAAACTTAATTTTGGATTTGATACCAAAATACTAACCTAAAGCGAATGATCTCTTTATTCATCAAAAGGTACAGCAAAAATCTAGTACGGAGTATTTTAAATTTTTGCCATTAAAGAAATCAAATTTTCGCGATTTCTGAGACAACTTCAGCAATTATTTGGGGGCTAATGGAGATTTAAAAAAAACTATCGCGTTTACTATTAAAATATAATAAAACATAAAATAAAAAAAAGTGTTATAATAATATTAATAGTTACGCTGGAACACAAATTTACAGTACATAATTTAAAATATCGAACAAAAAAAACGTTTTTATAGAAGGTGTTTTATTTTATGTAATTATATTTATATAGCAAATACGACTTTTTTTTACCAACCCGCAAATAATTTTCATTATGAAAAATTGAATTCTTTAATGACCTGTATTTCATAATCGAAAACAAAAATAAATAAAATACTTTTAATCCGTAATAGATATTTAGGTACTATACCTCTAATAAAAAAAAGTAATTCAGTTTGGGTGGGTATTTTGGCATTAAATCCAAAATTAAGTATGAAACAGAACGTTCCTCTTAATAAATATATTTGTTTTTATGTGAATACAGTCTGGGGCCAGTGGGATTATGGTATCTCCAATTGGGGTACTGAAGGTACTGAGAAGGGGTAGCAGATGGGGAAGAGGAAGGTGGGGAAGTACCTACCTGGTCTTACAAATCTAAAAAATGATATATGACCTTTATATGAATCTTCAATTCTTTTAGGTTTCTCTAAAATGGTTTTATCGCTAGTATTGAGATGGAAAAATACTCCATTCATTAAAAATTTAACAGTATTATTGTTCGTATACGTAGATATCTAAATGTTTTTGCCAAATTTGTCAGAAATCGCTCGTTAGTAAGTCAGTAACGTTTCTTAAGAGCCTGTATATTAGGCATTGACTTTTTTTATTGCTTTATAATATTTACCAATAAACTTAAGTAGTATTTAAATAATATCTTAATAAGAAGAGGTCGGGGATGCCCTAGGAAGACATGGCACGATCAAGTTAATCAAATAATTGAGTCGGTCCATGTCAGAAGTCAGAATAATAGAAGAGAATGTATGATACGATGTATGAATGTGAATGAAGAAAGAAGTGTATTCCAAGATTGAGTTGTTTGGCGGTCCGTCGTCTCTGCCTACCCCTGCGGAGAAATGGCGTGATGGTTAGTAACTGATCGTCTTCGCGACTGAATTCAAATGGGTATTAATAAACAATGACATGGTATCCATTAGCTCGCAGAATACCTCGATTGGGGACATTCGTCAGCAGGACATATTCAAATATTATGGACGCGAGACTCTGTTTCTATAATACAGATTATCGAAAAAAATCACCGAACAAGTTACCGAACATCGTACGGGGACAATTATCGTAACACCTTTAAAGGTGATTTAAGTCATTTAAAGTACGAACAAAATACAAGTCCGAAAACCCGAACCCGACCATTCCAAAAAACTCATCCTCATTAATCTTTATCTTTAAAAAAAATAATAGAAAAATATAATATGCTATTAATAACGATGTTAAGTTCAAATAATGAAAAATGGGATTATTGCACTCGTGATATTATGGACCCGATCGGAAACTGATATGAGTAAGACACGCTGTAAGCGAACAAACCATATTATTTTATGATCATCATATATGCAAACTTGCTATCCCTTTTCCGCCAGTGACAATGACGACCGTTTTTCCCAACTTTTCAAATGATCAATCTGACTCACCGAACAGCTGTTTTGTTTAGCATTCGCTCTGTTTGCCTATTTATAAGCATTTTTTAACCTAATTTGTCTATGAAGGTGCCCGCCCACTATAAAGTAGTGCTCGCTCACTTTCATACACGCTAAAATAGTACCCGCCCACTTTTAAGATAATAAAGTGATCAAAGTAAAAAAAAATCAATGTGAAATTGGCATAGATGAGTTAATATTGTATTTATAATACTCGTCCGTAAAAAAACAAGACAAAACGCAACTATAATAAGTAAAATAAGTTAGGTTCTTTTCAATTTTATTTATAATATGCAAAAAATATGTTTTGACATTTGAAAACGGTAATAATTATTTGTCATTCAATATTTGAATCGCGTAAAATAGAGCGTAAACTAATAATGACATTTTGGTGACGTTTGTTCACCCTGTTGACACTTTTTTATAACTAGTCCTCTGTTGAGGGGAACTTAAAGAGGGTATTTGTGTATTTTACCAGTGTTGAGGCAAAATTTCGGCTCAACAGTTGCTCAGTAGGGTTGGGAAGAACGGCCGTGAGTAAGCGTAAATAAAACAAAGTGACGTTGATCGCCAGTGGAAGCGTATACCGACACACAAATACATTCAATGCTAAGCATGTGTTATTGGTTCTAACTCTCGTCGAGTTACCTATATTTAGGTGCAGATATTGTTCCTACATTGGTATGTATAGAGATTCCTACTACCTACCCTACATAAATAACTTGCTTTCGACCATTTGTGGCGATGCGTGATTTTTCACAGTTTCTACGCTATCCGATCTCTCCGATTCTGCGTAAATGATCTGAAGAAGTAGATTACTTAACTTGACGGTTAGCAGTGGCGTAACAATCGCTGGTCTGTTTGGGCAGTTCCTGGTGGCGGTATTCAAATGGGTCATTTAAATGCACAAAAACCTTATTTTCTCATAACTTACACTCCTCGTTTCTGAAATATGAAATCCTGCAGAGCTGATTTTGTAAAATCCGATAGTATTCTCCCTGTGAACAGGACACATTGTTTTAGAGGCTGCCGATCAACGTTTTTTACTCGACACTCCTCTTTATTTTGCCAACGATTAACAAAATAATTTTAAATGGTGAAAAAAGGGCTCCATGACAATTCTTAAAAGTGACACAAAGTACTTTTTATTATTTGTTCGAAAAAAAAAACTAGTCCGATAACCTAATCTAACTTAATCAAATAATATATGTATTTTTTTTATGAAAAAAAATATGAAGGCATGTTTTTAATGAGGTTGGGTTAGATTATGTTGTCGAGATAGTTTTTTTTCTACTTTTAATGATTCTATATCACTTTCAAAGAGTGTACGTGTATTGAATTATCCGGTCACCGAAGTATTACGTAGTTGAATTACAAATATTACTAAATGTTGCATTATAATTAAATAGGTACATAAAAAAAATACGTCCCAGAACATATTTTCTTTAACCATAAGTGAAAACAAATTTTAACGCAATAAATGAAACAAACGTTTGGCTTCAATCACCAATTTAGTTATCAACCGGTTTCACTTGACTTTAAAGTATTTGTTTAATTTAATAATAGGTCAAACCACAAAGTGATTGGTTTCTACGAAAACATAGAGAAAACGATTAAAAAAATACGTAGGTACTACGGAATATTTACAGATGTCGAAAAAGTCGTTCGTAAATCAAAAACGCTAGCAACGAATTCATCAACCTCAGAAGGATAATATTAGGGATCATGGCAGCATATAAATTCATGTTGATTATCGACTTTTTGTCCCTAGGCCACCTATTTAGTAGGCAAATTGATGGCAATATTTTAGCTTCACTCCGATAGAGCGATTTCAACGCTGGTATATTGCAGCGGCGAGTGATCACACAGCTACTGGAATGTCTCGATCTGCGATTAGGAAGCAGAGACTGAACTATGACAAAAAAAGGTGGTATGAATTTTGTTCTGTGTTTTTGAAACGACTGATTCGTTTGAATTGTGCCGAGCTGAGTAAACAATTTTAATGTGAAATATAAAGACCTTCGAAAACGATATGGGTTGGCGACTGGATATGTTGAAAAGAAAACTACAAACAACAGAAAAAAACGCAACGTAAAAAATAAAAATAAAAATAGAATTGTTTGTTTTTCTTGATATCAGATGATTCGACAGAAGGTGGCGGCTGGTGGTGAAGATATTCAAAAGCAGCCCCATCGTAACGGCGACAACCGACAACTAGATCACGTGATCGCAGAAATCGCGCGTTTGTCGCGATCAGTATTGAACATGTTCTAATCGAATCGCGGGAACGTTTAAAGGCTGCTTATTGAGTGAATCCCAGCGAATACCTTGTCACACGAAGCGATTTCGATGCTATTATTCATATAGCAGTGTTGAAATCGCTCAGTGTGACCGAGGTTTTAGTAATAATAATCATAAAAACATTTATTTTTCAATAAGTATTTAAACAAATTTATATTTTTACATGTTATATAATTTTAACAACTGATAAAAAGATCTCTGCTCAGCGATACATTCCGGAGCTTGGAGTGCAGCTTGTTTTCAGTAGTGCCCCTGGAAATCAGATAAAGTTAAAGTTACGTAAAGATAAAGTTATAGTAACGCGACACAACACAAGCAATTTCGAACACGTTAATCATTTTTAAAGTTTCAAGCTTTTGTTCCAAATGTATTCTAAAACCGAAACATTGTTTTCATTTGTCTATTTAGTCGCTACGCCACATGTTCTGTAGGCTTTATTAGTACAAAGCATAAATTCTTGCTAGTAGCACGAGGGTTCCTTGTCCAAACAGAGTTGGCGTCCTAACGAGGAAGTCAAACAGTGACAAACGCTCACAAAGCGGGTACAAAATCCAAACAAACATTGTTCAAAAAATGTCACCGAGCCATCATTAGGCGTTGGTCGTTAGATTCCGTAATTACGGCAAATTGGTAGCGCAAACAGTGGAATTCACAGAAGAATAATAATATTGCCGATATAATAAATGTGTTTATAATATACTTCATAATTTTAAATGCGCAATGAAGATATTATTTGCTGTGAATGCGTCAGACACGAGGAGGAATTTTGTATTTTTTTCTTACTTGTTCGGGATCTGAAGGATTTTGTTTTTGCGCCAATAAGTTCTTTTGATAATATGATAGTGTTGCGTGTTTACATTACACGGTTCTTTCTATTAAAATAATAATTACACGTATTCTAACACCAGTAGTAGCGTGTCTTCATCTTCTCCTAATTATCCGAAAATTACATTAATTATACCATGTCCACAACGCATTAGGAACGTATTTTTATGTTACATATTACCATACAGTGGTTTTCTGTTGATTTTATCTTATAAATCCTATTAATAGGCTCATGTCAAAAGCATCCGCAAATAAAATAAAATTACGCATTAAACTTGGTACCTACATACTATATACACCAATTTCGTTCATGTATTTAGATTAAAACAGTGACTTTTTCATGCCAACAGAACAAAGCATCATCACTCAGCGTTTTGTTTAAAAATATGTATTTGCAACTTATAGAAATAGGCAAGATCTTATCCATAGTAAAATTTAAAAATACAGTTGATACTAGGTAATACCCGAGGGCTTTACGGAGGGTCTTACAATAAAGAATAATTAAAAAATACTATTGTAGATTTGTGGTGATTGGAAAACATGAAAAACTATGAAACAAATTTACTCGTTTAAATAGAGTGGTTTTTCTGAAAATCAAATCAAACCAATTAATTATGAATTTCGCGCAATTTTAAATCATATTGATAATCCTCAATATCTTATCTTAGGTATATTCGTACTTTCAATGACTTATATCTCTTTTCAAAAGTGTGCCGATTCATTTATTGATTATCAGGGAACCATCAAATAGATATTACCATATAGCGCTCGCGCCCAAAATCGAACAAATAATTATAGCATGGCAATAAAATGTAGACATTTTATTATTAAAGTAAAGTCACAATTAACTAAGCACATCACATCAAATAAAATAATTAATGATAACCAATTCGGCTTCCGAGCAAAATTAGGCACACAAGATGCAATCGCGAAAATAACCTCTATAATATATAATGCTCTTGACTCGGGAAACAAATATTTAAGTATATTCGTTGACTTAAGGAAAGCATTTCAAGCTAATCAAAAAAATATAAAATATTGGAAGTCAAGGAACAATAAAATAATGGTTCAAAAGTTATTTACATAAACGACACCAACATGCAAAAAATAATAATATATTGAGCGAACCCTATTCAGAATTTGGAATCCCCCAAGGAACAGTTCTGGTACCAATATTATTTACGTAAATTACATGCTTGGAGTCCCGAAAATAGGAATAATTATATCATTTCTCCAAATGATTGGTATTCACTTTGTGGCATCATTATTAATAAATTAATTAAAAAATATACTTTGTTTTCACCACTTTATAAATATACTTAAATATTTACATGTTTCGAAAGTGAAGCTTTCATCATCAGGAATATATAAATACTGAAATATAAATTGAAGTGATAAAAATCAACAAACGATAAAAATTAGAACACAATAATTAAAGAATAGATAAATTATAAACATTAACAAAAATTGATTTATGTAGGTATGAAATTAATAAAAAAAGTAAATAAAAAAATATTATAAAATATTGAATAACAAATTTATATTAGAAATTAAAGCGAAATTATTTTTATGATGAAAGCATCGCTTTCTAAATATGTAGATATTTTTGTTTGTTTATTAAGTGGTGAAAACAAAGTGTATATCTTAATTAGTTTATTAATAATTATATCTTTTGCAGACGACACAGTTTTAATCATAGAAAAACAAAAACATGGGAAGAAGCCTATCGAAGGGCGAATATTGACGACATCCCCATTTGGAAACTACCAAACACCTTTCTTAGGAGGACTAGCGAATCACAATAGTGATGAATCCCTGTGTGCCGGTGCCTAAATATTTAGACTCCCTTGTGCGGGCCTACACGTCTCGTACAACTTCATATTTCTAAAACTGAGAAATATTTTTCAAAAATCTATGCTACTGATGGTTTATTATGATATAGCACAATCAATTTTACAATATGAAATAATAGGCTGGGGAGGAGCGTTTAAAACAAACTTAGCCCAATTGGAAATAGTCTAAAAAAGAGTCATTAAAAGAATTCTAAAAAAAAATCTGATTTTTCAACCCGTGAGTTATTCAACGAATTTAAAGTCTTCGATTTAATTACAATATGACAAAAAAAATTACTTTAAGTTCATAAAGAAAACCTAGAGTGACTGAAAACCACAGAAGCAATAATAATTTCTAAACTTAAAACAACAACTCAACACCATTACACATATTCAGCCATAAAATGTTATAATGAACTAAAGAAACACAAGCGGAAAAAATTATGAAACTTTTAAGAATAAACTAAAAATACATTTCACAAGAAACTAATTTTAGGTGTATATTATAAGTTCAGGAAAAAATGTATCTATGTTTAAATACATTATATACATATATTTTATTAATTTTTAAAACATTATACACATATAATTTGTTAATTTTTTTTTTTTTGCAATCAGTGTAGAGGCACCAGATGTTCATGGTAGTACTCTTGAAATTAATTATATTTATAACAAACCATAATAGTACTCCCTCTCTAAATACGGCAATTCCTCAATTAGGGAGTTATTAATTAAAAAAAATGGAACTTAAAGGATTATATGAATAAATAAAAATAAAAACAATTTTTAGCAGTTGAAAACATCCTATTATAACCACGTTGTTAATTATATATAATGAAAATCTTAAAAAAAAAAATATATATATATATATATATGTGTGTAAGGTGGAACTACATTTTTTAATTACAATGGTAATACCAAGTTTTTGAAATTTTGTTCCTCATATTCGAATTCGACAGTTCGCTAAGAAACAATGCAAAATTTCATATTTCGTTTTTTAACGCCTTTTTATTTATTTATTTGATCTGTGAATTTGGTGATGTTTATTTATTTTTTTTAAATTTATTTATCTGACATCTCTTATTTTGATACATTAATTTCAGAATTACAAAAATTCAGTGTAATTGTTCTCCTTGCAAAGTGTTAAATAAAATCGTTTAAACATAAGGTTGTCTTAAAATGTGATGCAGAATTGTAGAATCATCGCCTTTCTGAGAGTATGTCATTGATTTCTGGATACTGTTTGGTTAAAGTAAAAAAAAAAAACCGTTTGAACCATTGTATTTATTTAGACTTACAATAATCTTGCTACGAGCCATCTTGGTGTTGTAAATTAAAACGTTTTAAACCATCGCAAACCCCCTCATTTTTCGTCTACTATAAAATGTCACACTGTACGATGGAATAATGAATGTTATCTCTGAACAGAATTAAAGAAAAACTACGTACATAAGAATATCGATCACCTTTGAGAAACTAATAACAAATAAATTCATTTAAGCTTCAAGGGAGATTAAATTAATATGAATATTTTGATATTTATAATAATTTATTTAGTTTATTTATTTATTTATATATACGGCACAATATATGACATTAACATAAAGGTAAGAAAAGTGTAAATACAATAATAACAAAGAAACAGAAAAAATAAGTTTTAGGAATTTAAAATAAACAATTAAAAATTATAATAATGAATACAGTGCATATAAAAAAGTGTAAAGTATAAAATAGTATAAAGTTTAAATTGGATAAAGAATAAAAACGTTATGAGCATAAAATATAAAGTATAAAAACTCATAAAAATATAAAGTATAAAACATGTAAAAATATAAAGTACGAAAACTTGTAGAAATATAATGTAAAAAATATATATAACGTGAAAATGAATACCAAATACTGGTTTAAAAACACATTTCTTAATCATTTTAGAGAAAATGATTCCACAAATTGATTTTGACAAGCAATCCCAGAGGCTAAGCGAGGAGAGGCTAGATAGACCTACTATGGACGGATGCCGTTAACGTAGCACGGGACAGGGACGCCTGAAAGCGCCTTGTCGATGCGATGGGTCCCTGATCCGAGTAGGACAAGGGGATGAAGATGTATGTATGTATGTATGTATGTATGTATGCCTTCCAGATGAAATTAAAAAATGTATTTAAAAAGAAATTGTTCTTCCCGAAATTAACTGAACACTATAATGTAATGTATCTATGGTATTTAGGTAATCAATCTTGTTACATAAGTGAAATTATATATTCACCGCTTCTCAGTATGTTCACACAATGAAAACAATGTAACACATTTAAAGAAATCAATTAAGAAAATATTATCATTTAAATACGGGGAAACACATTATAAATGTAAAAACCTCACAGAATACACAATTTGAATTATTTTATATTAAACTAAATCGGTTTTACCGATAATAAATAATTATTTTTAAAAACCTGTTCAAATTAGAATGGGGGTAAATAAAATCATATAAATAAATTTATATAAAATAAAGTCGTCACAATATGGATTAACCGCAGCCTTGACCGGCGAAACAGCTGTCACAATTATAAAAACTAAAAATACTTGCGAAACTTGATAATTAAATTTGATTTACATTAAATTTAAGAATTAATTAAATGGAGTTCTACGAATTAACCACAAAGACAATTAATAAAATTCAAATTTACTTTATTCTGGAATAAAAAAAAATATCCATATGAAATCGTCCAACATTCGATTACGCGTATTGTGCATACCATAAATGAATGACGATAAATAAAATAAAAAATGTTTTGTGAAAATTAACGATTTCTATGCTGTTAAAGTTGTATGTTTTCAATTGATAATGTGAAAAATAAGATTACTTCTCCCTTTGCGAAATAGTTAGGAATGTGAATTTGTTTAGCTATTTCCCCTATAAGTGTCTACCTTAGTTGTGTTTATGGATGGATTGTGGTTAGACGCCTTTCAGTGGTAAATGACGAAATTTAACACATCGCCTTAAATTTTGTCACATCAATTGAAAAATATTTGTTCAAAATTTATCAGTCGGTAAATCAACAATCAATAGAATGACATCTATGTGTGAAAACTATCAACTGTTATTACACCGTAATGAGAATTATTATTAAGGTTGCGTTTACAGGTGTGTACCTACCTACTACTTACTTGCCTAGCATTAGGTTGGTAAAGTCTAGGCTGGGCCGACAAAGCATCGTAAAATACAGTTAAAACAATATTCGATAAATATTTTTGTCCTTTTCTGGAGGTCAGGGTTTTCAAAGGAGGTACCTTAAAGAATTTTTGTTTGCCCCAAGTCCAATATAATTATTATTTATCTACAAAACTACATTTAAAAGGTACCTACATATTGCAGAGATAAACTAATAGAAGTGTGTTGTAGGCTTGTCTGTGTGCAATATGTGAGCTCAATTTTTCCTTACTTGTAAAATTAATCAAACATTTTCAAATGTCGAAATTCTTTCGTGAATAGATTATGAATTTCCCTGGACTTTCTGGGTCCTAGGAGTGTAAGGTTTATCTAAGCTGGCGACATCAGTTTTCTTTCAAATCGGCATATCCATTGAGGTATATATATAGATTCTACGTTCTTTACAAAATCAGTTAAAATATTGTTCCCGCTCGTGAAGTTTGAAGTGGGTTGAAGTGGCTGTCGATGTCGCCCGAATCAATCCAACCGCAAACGAATTCGCCAAACGAAGTCGCAAAACGGCTAGCCGCAGTGCCGTAACCCGGAGTATTTGCGTTGCAATGTTGAATGTTTGTACATTAAAAAAAAAACTATTTACAGGAACATTAATTATGGTAAAACAGACGAAAAGTAAGACCATTGTTTTTTCTATGTTTCCAGAACGACATGTATGCATTTTGCAGTTATCATACCCGGCGAGGGCTTGTAATTGACTGAAGCCCGTGTTATATCTATGATGCCAATGGGCCGCATGCTGTTGCCCATATTTCGAACGCTGATGTTTACTCCAACATACCTCAACGTACATATCATACACGAGTCAGTTCTTGGGACTATCTGTTCGGTGTGTAGAACAGACATTACCTTCCACAAATATTATAAACCTTAGTACTAGTATGTGAATCTAAGCTATATATTACGTCATTACGTGTCGGCTATAATGCATCTGTAAAAAAAACTGTAGTAGCTTAACCACCTTAAAAATTCTTAAGATTACTGCCATAAAGTCAACACCTGGGAGCGGGAGTTGTCTTTCACAATCATTTCCCAAAAAGGACAGCAAACTTCAAAAGGTTAGCTGATCAAACATCCAACATTGTGGTGTCGTGATGTTGGTCATGTCTTTCGGTGTTATCGCCCTGCATTCAGGACGTCCACGTTAAGTGACTGGACAAACTGTTCTAACGAACTCCCTTTAGGGGTAGTTAGCAGCGCGTCGTTATTCTTTACGGAAATAAACGCAGGGTTAAGGTATATTAATGTTAACGAAGTAAATAGTGATTAAAATCAGGTAAAAACCATATTGTAATTTATATAGTTTTTGAAGTAAGTTTTACAAAGTTCTTAAAGCCTCTATTCCGGTCGAATGCCAGTAGACTAATTGAGCGACTTTTACACAAAATTTTCTAAATCCAACGGGAAGATGTCCAGTTGGTCGCCCATATGAAGTTCAGGAAAGCAGCTTTAGGGGTTGTGCGAGGAGAAACTGTGGGTCTGCAGTGAACTGAGGCCGCTGAGTAGTTCAGAACAGGTACGCGACTTATCGAAGCGATGGGTCTCCCGATCGGACTAAGATAAGAGGAAGTAAATGATGACCAGTAGCTTGCAATCCATAGAAGCTGAAAAGCTGTACCTACAGTCTGAAAATGAAGCAGGTTTAAAAAAATAAAACAAATTCACAATGATTCTACCCCAATATAATGTTTCTATATGGGATAGTACTTTTGGTTATATCTAATGGGATTTGTTAACCATATTAAAATCGAAAAGACTACAGCCTACCCTTCGTCATACAGTAATGCACGCCACTGATGATGACTAATACCTTAAAATCCGATATATTTCGGCATGTACCCAATAAGTTCCAGGACGGTACTGTGCCTTCCTTTTCATCGATTTTCACGATTTCGAGGCTTCATTTGTGAGTTTATTAAAAAAAAAGTATTTTTGTTTTTTCAGGTTTAGTCCATGTTTTCAAAAAAACAATGCAGAATCTTGATATTCACATAATATAGTACCTACCCAGTGTTACTATCAGTGGCGGTTTTTTCTAACCCGGGTTTGTGCAGTGAACTCCCGTAAAAAAGATTAGGTAAGTAAAACAAACATGCATCGTAATTTTATCACACTTTAAAAAGGGCGCCATTCAAATTCGTTGATAAAAAAATCAATATAGGTAATGCTGCCGGAGAGCGAGTCCGAAATGAGTTCCATATGTGTGTTATGAATTCAGCGTCTATGGGGCTTTCTTTCCTAAGAATAGTTGATACATTGTCATTCTTATTACGCTTCAGCGGGATACCGTGCGGTGCGTGCAATCCTCCGGAATGTACAAGGCGACCGTGTGCGCAGCTATACGAGTATGAAGATTTGTTAACATCAAATTTGTGTGGAATACTATTTTGCAAGAATCTACAGATTTGTTTTCTGTCATGTTCGTGTTTTAAGTTGTTATTAAAATATGTCATTTCGGAAGATCATATTTGTTTATATTAAGAAAACGAACAGTAAAGTTTAATACGTAAATTGTGAAGTCAGAATTTAAAACTAGTCTTTGCAACACAGTACAAAATATATTATTCATTAGCCATGGACGTTTTAATCAATCGCCGAATTGTTTCTTGTTGCTGGGTCGCTAATTTCTGTCGCAGTGATATGATGAAGTTCTTTTAGATCTGGTAAATATGTATATGTAGAAATAATATGGAAAAGAGCAACGTAGTATTTTTTTATTTAGAAAAAAATGTCCCTTTTTATCTCCGATAGAACTCCCAATCAGATAGACCGCTAACCGCCACTGACAGGCTGTGTACAGTTCCGGTATGAATGTGTATTGAATATTTGAAAATAGTCATTTTATTATCATATTGATTATGATTTCTGTGGCCAACTGAATAAATTTGTGTAAAATTTCCTTATTAAATACACAGAAAAAAACTTTTTTTTAAATTTAATATATGCATTTTTTATTTTCTTTCAATGGCTCGTTTTTCTTAAGGTAGGCACAGCTTTTCAGCCTTTATGGACTTCACGCCACCGGTTACTATGGTATACGTAGATGAAAACGTGCATAGTTTTTGATATGTTATGGGATTGTAAAACATACTCCTTAGCTAACTAACCATCACGCCGTTTCCCCGCAGGGGTGGGCAGAGAGGACGGACCGCCAAACAACTCGATCTTGGCATACACTTCTTGCTTCATTCACTTTCATACAGCGTCTCATACATTCTCTTCTGTTATTCCGACTTCTGGCATGGCCCGACTCAAGTATTTGATTCACTTGAACGTGCCATGTCTTCCTCGGACGTCCCCGGCTTCTTCTTCCAATCACATTCGTGTCATATATTCTTCTTACGCTCCTCTCTTCGTTCATTCGCTCTACATGCCCAAACCATCTAAGCGTCCCTTTCTAGATTTTGCTCATTACGCTTACATCAGCCTAGCATTCTTTACGAATCTACGTTTTTACACGATCATACATGGTTTTACCACACATTCGTCACAGAGATCTCATATCTACAGCATTCAGTCTACTTTCATCCGTCCTATGCCAGTTCCATGCCTCACTACCATACATCAGGGTTGGTATCATACTCCCCTTTAGAATAAAAAGCTGCAACAGGTATACCGAATTTGCCTAGTTCAGGAACCAACGAATTTGATAAGATGAAGAAGATGTGCATTGTTGACGTTTCGTTCTCTCTTTTATTTCCCATGAAAGAGAACCGTTAAAATGTATTTATTTACTGCGTGCGTCACTGCTGTGTTAAGACATTTTGCAAAAGTGACAAATTTTTGAACATTCTTTTCGGGGCAATGACTGGCGATTAAAAATGTGAGCATATCTACTTGTCACGTAAGTATATGATTCAATTATATTATTAGACATTTAAATTAGCTTTCATCACAATCTTTCAGTAAAATGATGACAAAAATATTAAAAATATAACGTCAATGACTGCTTCTGTAAATATGCAGTTTGGCCACATTACAAATGGCACGTCGTTGTATTATTGATGTGAATTTGTTAAAAATATGAAGCGCTCTGTAGACGGGATATTGTAATATTCAAGTTGATTCAGAAGGTTGGTTATTTGATTCTAGCTGAAACATAAAAAAACGAATTACTTTGAATTTGACTAAGTCCATCGGAAGATTATTGGATTCCTTAGAGTGGATCCAATTGTCATTGCCCTGTTTAAGTCAGTCTAAATGGACAGCGTGCTAAAAACGCAAATGCGTGAATGTGAATATTGTTTAATTATTGAAAATAATGTCCATAATAATTGTCACGAAGTTTAGTCTAATTTAACTCACACGTTTTATTCATTATTCGAATCGAATTAACGATTCGTTAATTGTCAACCACAAACTACATGAATTAATAACAGTATCTTATCCTCTACTGTTATAAATAAGATATTTGTATAGCGCGTTGGAAAAACTGTGGAAATCCGCAAGAAAAATGCGGAAATTATAACACACTTTCGGCCTTTCTTCTCAACCCTACTGAGCGACTGTTGAGCCGAAATTTTGCTTCAACACTATTCAGATGCACAAATACGCTCTTCCCAACGAAATTCTCTACCAAATTTACGATCACTTTAGGATATTGATTTTTGTGGATTTAGTTCCCCTATGTCAAATGTCAGTGAAATGTCAAACGTCATTATTGGTTTGCAATCTATTTTACGCGATTCAAATATTGAACGACAAAGATTTATTTCCGTTTTTGAATGTCAAAACATGATTTTTGTATATTTAAAATGAACCTGAAGAAACCCTAACTTATGTTACTAAGCTAATTTTGTCTTGTTTTTCACGAAAGAGAAAAGTTAAATATCAAATGTACATGAAAGTGGGCTGGAACTATTTTATTGTCTACAAAAGTGGGCGGGCACCTCTGTAGAGAATTTAGGATAAAAATGGTTGGAAACAGGCAAACAGAGCGAAAGCTCAACACAACACTTGGCTGATCAGAGTCTCAGATTGATCATTCGAAAAGTTGGAAAGAATGGCCATTAAAGTTTTCCAAGAACGTATACACAAAACAACGGTATAATCTGTACAGTATTTAAATTACATTTTTGGGTTGAAACAGGTGTATTTCCAAAACATGGAAATTCATATCTGTATTGAGAAAACCCCATATCCATTTAGCCACGTACCTGCACATTAAACACAATGTAGATCCTCATAATATATTTATTTGAGTGGAATAAAACAGGACAAACACCACCACACCACTAACTGGCAGTTGACAATTTGTTTATCCACCAATTAAGATCTATGGTCTCAAGGCATTAATGCCCGAGCCTCGGCCATATTACTTAACTAGCGTGTAAACTCCGACTATTTATCCACTGAGACGAGACTGGTGATAGGGTAAATACCGAGGTTTAGTTGCATTGGTCGCTTTGGATGCTGTTTACTTGAGTTGTGTTTTCAGCGAACGTGAGGTTGCGTTCGGTGACATTTTGGACTGTACCTCTACTGTGCCCCGCACCGTAGGTTTCTGGTAGTTTTCAAAGGTGTCAACTAATTTTCTCTTTGGTATTGAAATGTTTTCGTGGTTTTATTTTATTAACCGCCCGTCCTTTGGGTTATTATTCATAAAGTAGGTAAAAAAAAAACTTTTTTTTCATTAGATTTTGCAATAACAATAGGTTTTTACAAAATACCAACTTGTATGGGAGAGACGAAAATACCAGAACACATCCGTTAGCTTCGGCTGACCTCGAAATACTAAGCGAAATGACGCAGGAACAAACTTGGCGTATACGAATGTTTTGTGGGTTTCGGGTATAGTTTTTTTGTACTTGAACATACGGGATACAGCTTGTTACGTTCGGGCGATTATATAGCAGCCGTATCACGTACGTTCGTATGGGTAGGGCGGTTAAATACGTTTTCATAGGCCTGACTTCAATTTGTTAAAAGTTTTCCTTAATTACTGACTAGAGAAAATTCTCCATCAGCTTTTCATCACTTCTATGAGCTATTATTAATCCAACAAGCTTGAAGGAATCACCTATCTATATATACTTTTTTGTAACACCACACAAGGCTCCCAACTGCTCCCAACAGCCTGGAGCAAGTGAGATTATAGCATTTCCAATTGGGGTATGGAGGGGAAGGTGATGAAGGAGAAGGAAGGTGGGGCAGTACCTGACTATTCAGATCTGGTCACCAAACACGGCTAAAGCCATTTTAAGCAACGTTTCGAATCTGAATTATGGTCTTTCACCAGGACGGCACTGACAGACTCTAGAACGTGCCGCAAATATACTACATATTGTTTTAAATTAATAAATTATGAAATAACACAATTTATTCAAATAAAATTTACTTACGCACGCCGGAATTTGAACCCGCGATCTTCAGATTAAAGTAACCATTAAACCACCAAGACCGTCTATATATTAAAACTCCAATTAGAACAGCGGATTTATTTTTCAACAAGTTCGATTTTGACTGGGGTTCTCGCACATCTCGCTCTGCAGTGGGGTCTATTACAGCGTGAACCGCATTTGTGCAACGCGGACTACTTTAAACTAAAACCACCTCAATATGAAGGCCTGGAAACTGAATCAAATTAGCTTCTTAACTTCTATGAGATACTCCAAAAAAGTTCTTTTTCCATTTTCATTTTCTTAATATGTTTTTATTTTTAAAATATTTCATTACTTTAAAATTACACGTTAAAAAATTTAGGAGGCTCTCATAGAAGTAATGATAGATTTAGATGGTTTTGATGTATGTTATAATCTATAATATATTTTTTAAAAAGGAAGAACGAATGAAATTCAAATAAGAAATAAATACGTAAAAGAAGTAAAATTATAAATGAATGGATCTAGGCGTTCAAACATTATTTATATGAAGACTTTGTTATTTCATTCTGCTTACTTTAACTATAACTTCTAGTTTTACTATTTATAAACGAAAATTCTGCTTACTTATAGTATAAATATAGAATTTCCATTAAATATTGTACTTTCTTGTTTTTTTCTTTATTTTTTTTTTCTTAAAGTTTAAAAATAAGTTGTCACAATACTTTAAAGAATTAATATTCTTGTACTCTTATTAACTTAAATTACCTACAAACTAAACATAGCAAAAATGGAAGAAAAAAACAAGATAGCAAAAATGCACCCCTGAGTTACTAGAACACTATCAAGTATAAGCACCTGGCTAGAAATAATGAATTATAAGTTGAACTGGCATCTCATTAGCTACGTTGGTTAAGCGGTTACCCCGGATAGGTAGAGGTCCTGGGTTCGAGTCCCAGATGCGACTGAAATCTTTTTAATTTCTGTTGTTTTTTCGGTTTCGTGGTTCATTTGGGGTGTGTCAATATTATCTTCTTCAATGATTAAATAATAATTCTACTCTTCAAAATTGGACAACGTCTTCATCACCCCCAAACAATAGTTTGTATATTATTATTAAAAAACTGTAATTCAAACGAAGCAATCTATTGCTGCCGTGTGTTGAATCTATTTCCCTTTCATTGCCCAGTTTCCGTTTTCGCTGCTCCCACCTAAGTTAAGATGCACTCTACGCAGTTAGATATTACCACAATGTGTGTTTGAGTTAGGCTCGCTAGTTAACTATACTTTTATGTGGCGTGCAGTTTCACACCTCAGCTTTTCTGGGAAATTATTGCACAGGGGGAAGGGGAAGGGAAGGAGTCATGGAAGGAGCCACTGAGTTTGTTTAAAATTTAAGCATTCCTAAAACGGATGCCGAATTATGAGATATGACAGTTTTGGGAAGATTCTGTCAACTCACAGAAGAAATATTCAGTGCCTATTCATAAATGAATTTGTGAACAATATTGGTGGTCACAAATGTAAAGATCATCTATTGGGTTCAGAAATTATAATTACTAAATGCAATTGATTAATTAATTAATTAGTGTAGTCTTGAAATACAATTAATATGGGTGCTTTTATTATACAATATGTTGAGAAAGGAATGGAAAATAGCAGTCTACAACGGAGTCCTCGTGACAATCCTGATAAAATAACAGTGAGGTGTCAAACTGACAGATAAAATACGACAGTAGACTGTTTGGGTTAGAAAATCGAATGGAATTATGAATGACGAATTCAATTTGGATGAAACAAAAAGAAACTAAATATTAGTATGAGTCAGAATATGACCGAGTGCCATTGAGTGGTTTTCAATCTCTTCCACGGGAATTATTCTTCCATTGGTTCTAAAATATTGGAAAAAAAATGTGGTTAAACAATGATGTTTTATTTAATTATTGAAGAAGATATTATTAACAAATACCAAATGAAACATGAAAAAGAAAATAAAAAGGTATTAGTAGCATCTGGAAATCCAACCCAGGACCACTGCCTTACCGGTACAATGTTCTAACCACTGAACTATTGAGACCTGTTTATTTTATGTCATCTTTTCGACATCATGATTCAAATTTTAGACTTTATCCTAAATTATTTCTAATATTCTAACAATTACCTAGGTTTTATTTGGGGATAAATATTAGACATTTCTGATTTTTGTAAGAATGGTATTAATATGTTATTTTAGTTTAAACATTTGGAGGACTATTTAAATTGTTTTACTTAACCATTGTAGAACTATTTGTAGTGGTTTAAAGAGAGTTTTGTATTGTTCCCTACCTACCTCAGCGTTTTATTTTAGAATTATTCGCTAGCTTGGTAAAGCCTTCATACAACTATCAATGTGCTTTTTGCATGAGAATCAATAGGTAGAAAGCATCATAAAAAAATACCTTCCATACATGTTCAAATTCAAGACGAGTAACTTCAGAGATTCCATTAACGAGCCGCCCGAGCTTTACCCAGAAAATCCGTCAGCTTTTAGCTGAGCTTTCTTCGCGTGAAGCTGCGGACTAATAGACGAATCGCGTGATCAACCCTGATCTACTCTGCTCTCCCTGTTCTGGTGTACCCTGGTTTGGGCGCGATGCAATGCAATTACCAAAACCACTTAAGCCCGACACGCCGCATAAAGGAAATAGCCTCCAGTCTATTTATAATAGTTTCAGATAATTTTTCATACTTCCGAATAGGATTATGTCCTTTTTGTTAGGGATATAAACGATTAATCAATTCGGTCGTGGGATTCGTATCATACAATCAAGCGTTCAGGGCCGGATTTTTTTTATTTATTATCTTTTTTATTTATTCACAATAGTCAAACAGTTGCAAAATATATTACAGTAGGTACATAAATAAAATAGCCAGCCTTCATGAAATACAACAACTAAAATTTCATTTGTCTCACGTACTAATACAGGAAGAGCATAGTATAAGTACCATTCTAAATAATTAGCTACATAGGCGAATATTCAAAACATACCTCACATTCACTTATAATCTAGACACATAAATGAATAATTGTTGAGGATGTATGCAATAATCATCTGTTTGTATTCCTAGCAGTTGAGCATATCTACTATGTCTGAAAATGTATTACCTTCTGCGTGAAGTATGGGTATAAGAGAATTTTTGAATGACTCAGCCCTAAAATTATTGTTACAATTGATTAAAATTTTACATGGAGTGGTTCTAGTTGGAACATTAAATTTAATTAAGCTGATTATATCAGGTTATATATTATTTGCCGATAAGTGGAAGAAGCCACATAGGGGTATGCATTATCGAGATAGAGGTTGGTTCTGTTCCAATTGTCATCGGTAAGCGATATTTTAGGAGGGTTGAATTTCTGTAAAATCTTTAGTGTAATGTATAAAAAAATACGAGTATATGTATGACAAAACAAGGAAATATTACATATAGAAAATTAATTGTACATTATGTATTGGCGTGATCATTGATCAAAACTTAAAATGGAATAGACGCATCACAGAGTCAGTAAACAGAATAAGGAAATGTATTTGTATATTCGTTAGGCTAAGAAATATTTTTAATGTGAAAATAATCAAAAATGTATAATATGCCCTTATTCACTCTTTGCTTATCTACGGCATTAATTATTGAGGAGGATCTTGGGAAAATAATTTAAATTCAGCTAAAATGTCACAAAGAATCATCATAAAAGTAATACTTAAAAAAATTCCACTTTCTCAACGAAATCACCTTTCATTCTATTTCCTGTATCAAATGTTGAAGATATATTAAAGAAAGTTTCTATTATAAAAACGTGTAAAGAGAAAAATCTTAAAGAAAATTACACACTTATGAGAAATGGAAATCAATTCATAGCACCTAATTTTAAAACAACTTACATGCAAAACCATTATATTTATCAAGCCATAAAAAAACTGTAATAACCCCCCCTTTGAAATGTATTATATTAATGACCAAGCAGAACAAATAAATAAAATTAAACTCTTCTATAAAACAAACTTATATTCGTCAATATTTCATAGAAAACGTTTTATAAATAGAAGCAAATTAAATATTATGTAAGTACCAAATTAAGAATTGTGGCTCCCTTATCATACACAAGAATTCCTCTTTTCTATTAAGGTATACACGACCAAGAATACCCTTTAATGAAATATATTTTGTAAATTACTTGTAATAAGAAATAAAAAAAAGTAAAAAAAAAAATTTTAACGGGACAAAAATAATGAAAATGCGTTATGTTACCTGGCCAGGAAAAAATCAAGCGTGCGCAAATTACTTCGGCTAGGTAACTATAATGTTCTCGTAGAAATAAGTCGAATAAATAACTTGTTCATTAAATGCAATATCATGTAGTGGTACCACTTTTGACAAAATGAATGAGAAATGCTTTGTGTAAACTAATATTTAATTATTGAATGAAAAAACACAATTTGTAAAACACCACTTTTATTTAATTAATAACGATCGCCAACCAGGTTTCGCTTCGCCGGAGCTTCGTCAGGGCTTATTATTAACTAAAGATAATTAGATACAGGCACATATATATATATATATATATATATACATAAGTAAATAAAACAAAGAGTGAAAGAGATACAAAATGAAAGAAAGTGACACATATAGAGTGGGAGGGGACACATTATTTAGAAAGGATAGGGGGGGGGGGGGGGAGAAAAGAACAACTGAGATTACCGGAATAAATTAAGTATGGGACTATTGGTTAAATTAATTTGGTTATTAATAATGTTTAAATTATTATTAACGGCTTTTTTGATCTCGAGGGCTTCTAAATTGTTTAATCTTATTCCAATTCCATTTTTATGTAATATTTTAGTTCCCGACTTTTTATCGAATGAGTGGTTTGATTCTATTAAGTGATTCGCGAATTCTGAAAAAGCATTATTATTTAGACATCGTAGGTGTTATTTTACTCTTACGTTGACGTTCCGGGCCGTTTTACCGATATAAAAAGCCTGACAATCTTTACAATTAAGTTGATATATACCCGAGTGGCTTAGTCTATCATCATTATCTTTAGTATTAATTAAGAATTTACCTAAATTATTATTAGTATAAAAAGCGGGTTTTATTTCAGATGGGAATTTTTTAACGCTCAAAGAAGAAAAGTTATTTGTATAAAGGACTCTACGCCATTGGAATGTTTGATTAATGTTTAAATTATTAGAGTTGTTAAAGAGAAATTTATTTGGTGCTATTTGTTTTAATTTTTTATTCAGAATATTGTCTACTAGTTTTATATCATACCCGTTATTTAAAGCTATTTGTTTAATGATAAATAATTCATTGTAATAATGTGTCCCCTCCCACTATATATGTGCCTCTTTCTTTCATTTTGTATCTCTCTCACTCATTGTTTTATTTACTTATGTATATATATATGTGCCTGTATCTAATTATATTTAGTTAATAATAAGCCCTGACGAAGCTCCGGCGAAGCGAAACTTGGTTGGCGATCGTTATTAATTCAATAAAAGTGGTGTTTTACAAATTGTGTTTTTTCATTTAATATATAATGTCACACCACAAAGTGTTTGCTTCCTTCAAAAATTTTTTTTTTATTTAATATATAAATATCAACGTGTTTTGGAAGCGAAGCTTCCCTCATTAGAATACACACAGTATACTAAGAAATAATGACAAGCATAGACAAATAATAAACATGGACAAGTAATAACATAAGAATAGACAAATTTCAAAAATATACGAAAGTTATGAAAGTAGTTAAATAATTGTTTATAAACGTAAAAATAATTTAAATAATTAGAAATTTAAAGAAAAAAATCATAAAATATTAAATTATTTCTTAGAAATTTAAAATCTTAAATACTTAATTTATAATAGAAATTTTAAAACATTAAATAATTCATTAAAATATTAAATACAATTACTATTAAAAAAAAAAAACACTGGTTTGGCTCTCAAGGAGTGAATTTTATTGTTTTTTGTTTCTATTTAAAACTGGCAAGAGCTCTTTTGGGCGAGTTGTTTGATACCCACAATGTAATTTATGGTTTTTTGGGACTTGTTGCAATTGGATAACGGATCATAAATATACTTCACAGAAAATCTGTTAAAATGTATTGAAAAAACTAACTCCGTGAACGCACCCCGCTAGGGGCGCTAGTGTAGCATGCTGCCATATTATTTCAGGGGATGGGCGTATTGCCATATGGTTATATGCTGCTATAGGTGTTTATATTTGGTGGTGCACATAATGTATGATATCTGTATAAACGTAAATAATATGTACCTATTGAACAATTTGATATCAATGTCGTTACGTTATAAATCTTTCAGAAATAACTTGACAATTATCTAAAAGAACATTAAAGTAAAACAGAAAATTCATTAACAAATGAATTAAAAATTACTTTGCAATCACCACTTTATTAATATATATATATATATCAACATGTTCGAAAGCGATCTTGTCCTCATCAGGAATATACAGAAAACTAAAAAATATTAATATCAAATATAGACAAATGATAAACATAGAACACAATAATGTAAGAATAAACATGAAGAAAAATTGATTTAAATAGGTAATATTTAATCAAAAATGTGAATAAAAAATTATTATTAAATATTGAATAATAAATTTACATTAGAAATTTTAAAAGAAATTATTTTTAGTGTTAATAGTAATACGAAAATAAATTAAAAGACTGCCATTTAAAAAAAATGATTATTAATGATATTTAATTGACATTTAACACTTTTTCAGATTTCTAAAATTTCAAATTTGTCTAATTGTAAACCGGTTGTATTTGTATGCAAATTTTTTAAACCTTTATTTATATCAAATGAATGATTGGTTTCCAAAATATGATTGGCAAATTCAGAATAATAATTATTATTTTAACACCTTAGGAGTCTTTTCAGTCTAAAAAAAGGTTGCAATTTTTACAAATTAATTCATGTACCCCGATTTATTTTAAATATTATCTTTATCGTTGTTATTTAAAATTTTATTTTTGATTAATTATTACCTACTTTAATCCATTTTTATTTATGTTTATAATTTGTCTATTCTTACATTAATGTGTTCTATGTTTATCATTTGTCTATACTTGATATTATTATTTTTTAGTTTTCTGTATATTCCTGATGAGGAAAGCATCGCTTTCGAAAAAAGTTGATATATAAACATTAATAATGTGGTGAATACAAAGCATTTTTTTAAATTCATTTATTAAGAATAACGTCACAAAGTGAATAACAATCTTTTGACGAAGTTATAGATAATTAATTAGTTACCTTGAAGCTCCAGCATTTGACTATTCGGTTTCCCCGCCCCAAACCAGTTGCCATAGAAGAGCGAGCTGGCCGCCGGGCTGGGCATCAGGGAGCCCGGGCTGAACCGGGGCAGTCCCTGGAGGCGCCAGTCCAGATCGGGGGGCGGGGGGCCCGAAGGCGGCGGCCCCGAGGGTGACAGGCCTGGCGCTCGCCCGCTGTAGTGGAGCAGGCCCAGAAGGGAGGAGGGCGGCGGTGGTTGCGGCGATCTGAAGGGCGGGTAGGGAGGATGTGTGAACGGGATTTCTGAAATTGTAGTAACATGCTGTGAAGTAGAATATTGTGGTTATCAAGTCAATTGTGTCGATTTTTTAGAACCGTGGAGGTAAAACCGAGCATTTTCAATTCTAAATATTCGAAGCCAGTGGGACTATAGCATCTATTTTGTGTATTTATTAAGGGTAAACGAAACGTGTTACGTTGTCATTTGGCGCCAATTGAAATATATTATAAAAGAAAACGCTTTTAGCACTGTTTGTTGGCAGGTGTGCATATGCAATGTGAAACGGAATATTCTGTTATTGCTAGCTTAATTATTTTTTTTACAGTAACTCCACACAGGAGACCCTGAGGGAAATAATTTCCCTCAATACCTATATCATCTTTGGGGATGCTGTGTGGAGGGTCTTTTAAAATACAGAGGACGGCAGATCATTCCACAGCCGAGCTGTTGAACACAAGAACGAATCGTAGAAGCGACCCGTTCGCGTGTGACAAATATCAACCGTGTGCAAATGTTGGGCGCGCGTTTGGCGTGTTTCCCGACTAGGCACCGGTGCCGAAGGGATCAATGACGCTAGTTCCTCGGAGCATCTTCCATTAAAATACCGGTAGAACAAGGACAGCATTCCCACCTGACGTCTGTGCTCCAAAGATTGCAACTTGTTTGTTAAGATAGGCGAATGTATCAAACGGACCGCCCGTTTCTGCACAGAGTCAAGGGTTTTTTCGGATATTTTGGGACTCCCGACCAGAGGTGGCTGCCAAATTCTACAGTGGGCGCACTTGCGAATAATAATAATGTTAACACTCAAGTCCTTCAAAAAACTTATAAAAATGCAAACCTATATGTCAGTGTTGCAATAATACAATGTACTTTTATAAGTTTCTTGAAGGACTTTAAACCTTCAATAATTATTTTTCCCAATTTATATTCCATGTGTACACCCGCCAACAAATAATTCCTTTCAAAATTTAAAGCATTACATACTAAAATGATTGCTTTATAAAATATTTAAATTACCACCATGTGTGAGCTCGTATTACGTTTCATTTACCCTTAACATATATATCACATGGTTGTATAAAGATAAGATTGCCATGCCATTACCTTTATTTATTTTATTTTATTTATGTAACTATGTTATAAAATGTTATGTTTTATATGATTAATAAATAGATGTAAAAAAGTACAATCGTAAAAAATGATTTTAGTAGAAAAAATATTTTTTAAATTGGCCACAGTGCACGGAAGGTGACTTAGCAGGGGTGCCCGGGTTCACGGGGTGTTGTTCTTTCAGGTCTTTGCGGCCGATGCGTCTTCCCATCAACTGCATGGTGGGCCAGAACGGGAGAGGACGGTTGAGGCAGACCCCATGACCTCTCCAGCCAAACTCTCTCGACCCATTACCCAAACAAGCTAGAAATTATTCAAAACAGAGCTATGAGATGTACGAGTATACTGAGGAAAGGCAATTATACAAGTATCAATCACATGAGAGAAGACCTTCATTGGATTCCAATAAAAAAGAGACTGCTCTACGATTTTTTAAATTGTATACATAAAATTCCGAATAATCAAATGCCAAAATATTTTATGGAAGAAATGTTTTCATAAAAAAATACATAATTTTGAAAAAATTAATATAAATAGAATTAGATTACCGCACATGAGAAAAACACAACCTGAAACAGAGGACTGAAAGTGTATGATGAGATTCCTGAAAGTCTGGAGAATAGAGGAAGAATGAACTTATTTAAAAATAATTGTTAAAACTAACTAACCATCACGCCACTAGTCTGGGCAGAGAGGACGGACCGCCAAATAACTCGAACTTGCTTCATTTACATTCATTCAACGTCTCATACATTCTCTTCTGTTATTCAAACTTCTGATATGGCCCGATTCAAGTATTTGATTCACTTGATCGTGTCATGTCTTCCTCGGGTGTCCCCGGCTTCTTCTTCCATTTACATTCGCGTGAAATATTCTCCTTACACTCCTTTCTTTGTTTATTCGCTCTACATGACCGAACAATCGAAGTGTCCCTTTCTAAATATTGCTCAATGCGCTTACGTCAGCCTTCTATTATACATGGTTTTACCACACATTCGTCTCAGAGATCTCATTTCTACAGCATTCAGTCTCCTTTCATGCTTCCTCTGCCAGTTCCATGCCTCACAGTTATACATCAGGGTTGGTATCAGCACGTTGGCTTCGCTTCTTTGGACAACTCTGTTTGCACCAATTACAGGTTTCCTGCATTCATCCTTTTTTTAAATATTCGTATCAGTCTTTCCATCTCTCGTAAACATACTTCCCAAATACACAAACTCATCTACCTGCTCCAAGTATTCATCATTCACAACTATTTTGCACACTGTTTTCGTACTATCTCTTTCAAACACCATGACTTTAGACTTACTTACATTCTATGAATGAACTAATGATTAGTTCATTCTTCATACATACTTCGTTCATCCTAAATACGAGGGACTGTAGATCTACCATACTGTTAGCCATCAGCACTGCATCATCAGCACACAACAGGCAACATACTTACAGATTACTCATTTTCGCGCCCATACCCACCTCTTTCTATTCTTGCATACAATTATCTATGTATAGCTTAAATAACCACGGTGACATTACGCAGCCTTGCTTAAGACCTTTTGTGATGTCAAACCACCCCGTAAAATCACCGTTTGCCCTAACACAGTGGTCGGCAAACTTTTTCGCCAAAGAGCCAAATATGTACATTACAACGATTAAAAAAAAATTTGAGAGCCAAATCTGTTTATTAATTTAGTAAACCCTTATTATAATTTCAGACCTACGGGTACACTGAATAAACCTTGATTTGTACTTAATAATGATTTTATTTATTGATAAAAAATAGTGTAAAAGAAAGGAATCCATAAATTTAAATCAAGACAATGACTGACAAACACGTAATGCGAACAATGTTCTTGCATCTCCTTGGCAAGTTTGAGTATGTCAGGTTTGTGTATTGTTGTTTTTAATTATAGGCACGATTCCGGGTTCTCATCAATAAGACGACTTCTCAGTTTACTCTTGATAAAATTCATGCTTGAAAAACATTGTTCGCATGAATATGTAGAACCAAAAAGGAAAAGAAGAGATCATAAGAGTCATACTATTCCAGGGGTTGAACATGATTATTTCTTCCTTCTCCAGGTCTTTCAAAGCAGACCACTTGTGATGTGAACTAAGTTCACATTTGTTCCCTCTCCAGTATTTCCAAATCAACATAAAGACGTTCAAATTTACAGCTCCATAATTCCTTTTTTTTGTTTTAATCCAGCAATTGTATTTCAAAGTTACCGACGTCAATGTCAAAATGAGAAAATTTCAAATCTGTTATCGTAGCATTAAGAGGGTTTTTGACTTGTGCTAGGTCGCTCTACTGTTTTTAAATTCCTGAAACCTGCTGAGAAATGCTTCCCTCATATTTAAAATGGTTGTTTTGAAATAGTGTTTGTCAATGGAGGAATTATTTTCTTGGCGATGCTTCAGCAGGCTCGGAAAGTGAAACAAATTTTAATTAAAACAAAATAACTTTGTATACATCACTTTATTAATATACAATATTACTACATGTTTCGTGAGCGATGCTCACATCTTCAGGTATCAATGTATACTGAAGTTAACAATTAAAATATAGAACAGTTAGATTTAAGTGGGGAGGGGTGGTAGGGGAAAGACAAGTAATTAGGGAATTACAATCAGGAAATTACAATAATTTGGAAATTACAAAGATTTAAGTGAGGAGGGGTGGTAGGGGAAAGACAAATAATTAGGAAATTACAATCGTTAAAGGAAGGTGACAAAGATATAATTAAGAAATTGTCAAGTTGTTGGAATGGTCATTAGAGTAGGAAGGCCTGTTAAGTGGGAAAATATTTAATATAGGGTTACCAAAAAAGTTTTTTTGTTTGTTGATTATATCAATTTTTAAATTATCGCTTTTTCTAATTTCTAGTAGTGATGTACATGTAGTAATATTGTATATTAATAAAGTGATGTATACAAAGTTATTTTGTTTTAATTAAAATACATAATGACATCACAAAGTGAAAACCTTCTAGAAGAAGAATTTTTCTTCGAAAAAAAAAAAAGAAACAAATTGATGACAATAATACCTATTGGATGTGCAGCTGAATGGAGAATAAGACAACTTTTTTCTTCAGGAACGTGCCTTTGAAAGGCGCCCGCGATTTACAGATACGATAAGCTCCGACCACTGTAGACACGTGGATTTTTGTGCCAGAGTCGCACTTAAGGGGCCAAAGAGCCGCATGCGGCTCGGGAGCCGCACTTTGCCGACCACTGCCCTAACACATGCAACGCTTCCCTCGTACAGAGACGCGATTGCCTGTATAAGATTCGTATTCACTCCATACTTGGACAACACCTTCCATTACTTTTTCTGTTAACTCCGTCGTTTTCTTTTTGCAGATCTTCGGAAGCTGAGAAAAGTCTGTTTTTTTACCTTACACAATAAATTACTCCTTTACAAGACGACCTTATGGACGGGCTTTGCTTTCTGTAAAACTGTAATTATGTAAGCTTTGAAATGTAACAAGCACGTATTAGTTTAAATACATAAAATGTACTATAAACGAACTCAAAAAATAATTTTACCATTTAAAAAAACATCAGTAAAACAAAAAAAAATTAATAGAACATAATTTTGAAGGCGAATTGCATAACTTAATATTAGGACATAGAATAAAATGAGTGCATCTGTGCTTTGTATTGTCGTGACTTACGTAATGTAATAATTTGAATATTTTTCCCACGTCGTGAATAATGTAATTTTTTATCAGGCTTGGGCTCATATATTTCATGCCTTTCTTTTGGCCAAAAAAGACAACGTTTTTGTTTGCTAGAGGCGGAAAATCTCGCCTCTTTGTTAGTTTCATATTTTTCTTCATCTGAATACTTGAAAATAGTGATGTAGATTTTCATCCAATATTATTTGTATACACATTGCTATACATGATTATTCTTCAGGGATGATCCAGAAAAATAATTACGACAAACGTTATTAAAAAAAACGAAATCCTTTTTGTCGTTTTTGAAACATAAACTTTATTCGGAGAGCAAATTTTTTTTGTTTATTGAATGGTGCCTTAACAATGAGTATTTCGTGGGGAGACAGGTTTTAAGTGAACAGATTGCAATATACGTGCGGAGGCTGACGAGAGCTGGAAGCAGCTTTAGAACCGATCCCTGACTGACATGACGCTGCATAAAAGTTAGGATGTCCTTAAAATCAGTCAGAAAGGAAGAGGAAAATAAAATCGTCATCTCAGAAGGTCATTTCATTATATTGTGCAGGCTTTGCATATTAGAGGTAAATTATAAAAATCATGTCTTGAAAAATTGTGAATCTGAAAACGCGTATACCTATCTCAAATCTGAAAGCACTGTGAAACGATGTAGAAATATGGAATCAGCCACAGCCTGCCTTTGCTACACTTACTGAACAGGACCAAATCTCACTACTTTATTACTATTTTAAACAAAAAATCTGCTTACTTATACTATAACTCTAAATTTTCCATTGAATATGTACTTTCTTGCTGTTAGAATACTTAAAATAATTAATATTCTATTACTCATATTTACTTAAATTTCTTATATAACCCACACGCAGGCATCGCCTATGTGGATTCCCATTTCGTACAATTATAATTTAAACAATCATGCATGTTAATTTTTTTTTTAAATTTAATTTTTGTTCTATTTTATGTTAAAACTGTGGGAAAAAAAGAAAAAAAATACGAATGTTAAATGAAATTTATACAGCTTATTTTTTTTCAGATAATGCAGAAATTGTCATGTAAACCAAACAAATTGTATCAATATTTTGTCTTATTTCTATACCTACGTTAGCATTACTGTTGCTACATGGCTCTGCTCCCCAACTCAAACATGAAAAATCTATCTCTATTAAGTTAGGTGGTTTTTGTTTACAAAAAATGTACAAGTTTTTCTAATTAGCTTTTAATATATATCTGTACTATTAAGTCTTTTATATTTATTTATTAAGTTGATTATAACGCCCATCTGGGATTTTACATGGATTTTAGAAGACAATATAAAAATTAAAAACATAGATTTTAAACCATAAAGTAACGAACAATTTGTTAAATGTTTGAGGGCCGTTCTACCAAACCCTACTGAGCAACTCTTGAGCTGAAATTTTGCCTCAACACTGTTCAAATATACAAATACGATAATCAAATTTACGATCAGTTTAGGATATCGATTTTTGTGGATTAAGTTCCCTTTAACAAACGACTAGTTATAAAACGTGTCAACAGGGTGAACAGATAGCACCGACATGTCAAATGTTTTACGCGAATCAAATGTAGAATGACAAAGAGTTATTTCCGTTTTTGAATGTCAAAACATGTTTTTTGTGTGTTTTTAATAAAACTGAAGAGAATCTTACTTTTAATTTTAATTTTAACTTAACCTCTAATTTTACTTATTACTTGCTACGTTTTATTTTATTTTCCACGGATGGGAAACGTTAAATGTTAAATTTACGAAACCAATAAGGTGCTTTCGCGAAATTAGCAAAAGTCAAGCAAACACTTTATTTTCAATATATTTTTAACGCACATTTTTTATTGAATGTTTATACTTTGTGTCACATTATTGTCTTAAAAGTAGGCGGGTACTATTTTATTATGTTTGAAAGTGGGAGGACACAATTTAGTAGACAATTTAGGATAAAAATGCTTGGAAACAGGCAAACAGAGCGATTGCTCAACAAAATACGTGTCTCAGATTGATCATTCGAAAAGTTGGGAAGAAGGGCCGTAAAACAATATTATAACACAAACCATTAACGCTACGTTATCCAAAATACAATACTTATTTATAGGATTCATCAGAGTACTGGTATAGATGACGCGTT